>PVJX010001614.1:126527-154831 GCA_004027295.1 Dolichotis patagonum | reverse complement strand
GGTCATGAGAAAGGTCAATTGTTGAGTTGGAGGGGATGGCTAAGGGCATAGGAGTGCCTAAGGCCATACATAACCAGCAATCTTGCGCTAAAGCAGGGTTAGTGAGATTAAGTACATGGTGAGTGGCTGAAAGGATATCATAAGTTTGTGGGTCTAAATCCATAGGGCGAATATAACCTGAAAGATCTTTTTTCTTTTTGTGCCGTTTAATTGCAGCCTGACAGGCAGAATTTGCATTTTCGTAAGCCAATTGTTTGATTAGATCACGGTTGTTTTCAGAGGAACCAAAAAGACGTTCAATTGCCTGTAGGAGGCGATCAACAAAGTCACACAAAGGCTCTGCGGGTTTTTGTTTAATTTTTGTGAGAGAAGAAGCAACTCTGCTGCCAGAAGGGAGCTTTCTCCAGGCTGTAGTTGCTGCTAGGGTAACTTGTGCAAAAAGGCCTGCCTCATATTGCATTTGGGCCTGTTGCGTTGCATAACGGCCTGTCCCTGTTAACATGCTAATGGTATAGTAATTTTTTCGATTAGCATTTTCTTTGGCTAAAAGTTCACATTGATCTTGGAATTCAACCTTCCAAAGCAGATAATTGCCCTCTGAAAGTGTAGCTCTAGTTAAATCTCTCCAATCACTAGGTGTAATCCAACCTTGGGTCAAGGAATCTAGGACCGCAAGGGTAAAAGCCGTTGTAGGGCCATATTGAGATACTGCTGTTTTTAATTCTTTTAGGGCAGTTACAGAGAATGGCTTATGGGCCCTATTAGCCCGTGGCCCTGGGAGTGGAGAGTCTGTTTCTGAATCACTATCATGTGGGTCAGAGTCATTTTTTTCCTCGCTATCACTAGTTTCTAAATCCCATTTGTGCAGACTCGGTGGCTGTCTCTTTCTATCTCCCCTAGTTGTTTTAGTGGCTCCCGTTTTATCTCGTGTATCTTCCTGACTTGGGGACTGATCCTCACATCTAGTTTGTCCCTTTGGTCTCCCTCTTTCTCTAATCATTTTATTGTTGTCATTTTTAGGGCTAATATTATCTTGGGCAGGCCGAATTGTCTCTCTGCCATTTTGTGGGTCAACACCAGCTGTGGCAGCTTCTGTTACTGGGAACATTAAATGAGATGCCATTTTTGAGGCGTTTGTTACTGGAGGGTGAATCATTTCCTTCACTGGAAACATCATTGTTGGTGTGCCTAAAAGAGGGTTAGAGCCCACATCTAACGACTGGAGCTGTAAAATGAGCCTTTGTTTTTCCTGTTTAAGTTGAAGTTGTTGTTGCAAATAATTAATCTCAGTTTCCAAATCTAGAAGGGCGGAAGGGGGGCCGAGCGGCTTTTGGAGGCCAGGCGGGGGTTGACCCAGTGTTGCTAGCGCAGGGGCTACAACAGTGGGAGGGGAATGATATTGAGTAGCCTCTTCTGCTAATTGCGACCAATCAACTTCCTGGAAATCGGAAAGGTCAGGATATTTGGGCCGATATGGAGGAGGGAGTATGGCTGCACCATTTTGAGTATCGGACAGGGCAGCACCACTTTGGGTGCTGGACAGGGTGGTGCCATTTTGGGTGCCCTCATGCACTCCAAGAAAGAGGAAGTGGCGGCAAGTCGCCATCTTGAAGGGGCTCTGGGATATGAAGAATCACCGAGCCAGGGTGACTGAGTACACTGAATGTGTCTGATGGTGGCTTTGGGGTAGGATTGCTGGAGGAGCGCAATGCAGCCTCCCCTTGAGTAAGCATTTCGTTAATTTGGGGGTCTGAATGACGCTGGGTCAGCAGCTCAGAAATTAAAGTCCAATATGAAAAAGAGATAACCGGGATTTTTTTGGGACCAAAAACTCTGTAATAATCTTTGAGAGCATCTCCTACTCTTTCCCATCTCTTTATATCAATGGAGCCCTCTAAAGGAAACCAAGGGCATATCTTATGTATGAACTGAAAGTACTGTAATAAATTCCTGATTTTAACCTTAATCCCTCTAACCTTGAGTGCCTCCCTAAGGCTATTCATGAACAATTCGTGCTCACTAAGTACTTGCCCCATGCCCATAAGGAAAAAGAAATCTGTTCACCTGCCGTGATTCAGGCGAGACGTAAGGTGGCCATCCGTGTGGATCACAGGGACGAGTCCCTTGGAAATGATCACTCTGGCCAGAGCTTTCTTCAGAACGGTCACTCGTTGGATCCCCCGTGCCAGGCAAGGCCACGATGGGCGCCACTTGATCCGGCCTGTGGATCAGTCCGTGGGTCTCACCTGGAGGGGGAACAGGGATGGTGGGCAGGGCAAGAGGAAAGAGAGGTGGAGACAAGTTGAGCAGTTCCTCAATAAACGAGCAGCAAGTCTTGTTTATTGAGGAAGTGAACATGGTTTGTATAGGGTGAGGGCAGGAAGTTGTCATCAGGCGGAGATGTTATGGAGAGACCGGATAGGTCGCAGTCATGTCCAGCCAGGCAGAAAGGATCATGGGCAATGTAGGCAGATGCACTAAATGCCCACAGGAGGGCAGGATGGGGCGGCAGCAGTGAGGCTATCATGCCGCTCCCTACATGCATGGCTTTATACTATTGTGATATGTTTGATATTATTGTATTTGAAACTATGCTCAACTATAGCAGAGTAAGAGATATGGTGTTAGCTACTGTTGATGTCCAGTTGACTTAATGTAAAGTACTGTTTTGCCTATGTTGTCCTGTTCTGATCTGCTCTGTACTACCCCCTTTTGTTTCATTCTCTTTCAAATAAAAGATAAAAATAAAAAAAAGGAAGAGGATGGAAACAATGAAAGAATAATATAGAAAAGAAATAGAATGCATGAAATGAATCAAACAGGTGTCCAAGTATGATGGTTGACACATTGTGTCAACTCAAGCAGTTTAGAAGTTTAACTAAGACATTCAGTAGGGAGCCAGAGTTTTTACTTGGTAAATACCCTCATTTTGTGCAAGAGGAGGGCAGGAAGATTTTGAATGGTACATTGTACCTGGGTAATGTGACTTGTGTACAATATAAGCGGGGAAAAGAGACCTGATCTTGCCCTTTTTGCTCTGGCTGCTTTTACTGGCTGCTGCCTTGAAATGTTGCCCCAGTGCCATGTGATACTGCCTTGGAGCCAGCTGATTACGGACTGAAACCTAGACAAATGGTGAGCTAAATAAGCACTTCCTTCCTTAGTTTTGTGTGTCAGGTATTTTTGTCCCAGCAATGACAGAAAAGAAATCAAGACACCAGGAAATTAAAAATTATGTTGAAAGCTGGCAAAACCCCTGGAACAAAACTAAAGACAGACTTTCAGACTTTGAAGATAGGATCACAACTAGTGATCATGACAAGAAAAACTCTCCTAAAAATAACAAGAGATCAGTAGATAATAGTTCAATGGCTGCAAGATAATGCAAAGAAAAATAATATAAGAATAATTGGTATCAATGAAAGAGCAGGAGTAAATATAACTAGACTTTAAAAAAAAACTATTTGCAGAAGTAAAAAACAGAAAATTTCCCAAACATGGGAAAAGAATCTGACATACAGGTAAGAGAGGCATATAGAACTCCAAAAAGCCATAATCAAAATAAATCTATACCCAGACATATAATATTCAAAATCCCAGAAATTCAGCACAAGAACAGAATATTAAAATCTGTCAGAGAAAAGAAATAGATATCTATAAAAGAAAGCCTATATGCATCATGGCCAACTTTTCAAGACAAACCTTCAAATCAAGAAGAGCTTGGTATGAAGTATTGCAAGTTCTCAAAGAAAACAACTTCCAATCCAGATTGATGAAACCTGCAAAGCTATCTTTCAAAATTAATGAAGAGATAAGATACTTCCATGACAAAAAACAACTGAAGAAATTCATGACCACCAAACCAACACTACAAAGCCTACTGAAAGGTATCCCAGACAAAGACAAAAATGACCACAATTCCAAGAACCATAACAGAAGAAACTACTGAGCAGGGAAAGCAATTAACAGAGGTGAAAAGTAGGGAACCAACAGCAGGAAACTATCATGACAAAGACAAGCAAATATCTATCAGTTATTACCATCAAAGTAAATGGCCTCAATCCACCTGTCTAAAGAAATAGATGAGCAGAATGGATCAAGAAACAAGATCCAACAATATGCTGTATACAATAAACACATTTAACTTAAAAAATATTCATAGGCTAAAAGTTAAAGGATGGAAAATAATACTCCATGAAACAGGAACCCTAAAAAAATCAGAGGTAGCGATTCTGCTTTCAGACAATGTGAATTCAAACCAAGAATGATCAAAACAGGTAAAGAAGATCATACTTGTTAGGGGAAAAATTCAAGAGGAAAAAATAACAATCATAAATATATATGCACCAAATACAGGAGCACACAACCATATAACACAAATATTAATAGACAAGGAAAATAAAATAAGCAATAACACATCTACAATGGGGGAATTTAATACCTAATTGTCACAAAGAGATAAAACAACTAAGCAAAAAATCAGCAAAGACATAACAGAACTTAACCAAATCTGTGAACAAATGGACTTAGTTGATGTTTACAGCATGCTCCACCCAGCATCATGAGGATACACATTCTTTTCAGCTGCAGATGGGACATTCTCTAAGAAAGACCATATGCTAGCCCAAAAGAAATGTTTAAGTAAATGCCAAGGAACTGAAATTATACTATGCATATAATCTAACCATGGTGTAATAAATTTGGAAATAAATGGCAAAAGAAACTGCAGAAACTCCATAGAACACATGGAAATTAAATAACACCCTCCTGAACAACCAATGAATCACAGAAAAATAAAAAAATAAAGTAAACAACTGTAAGGATTAAAAACTGGTGGTCAACTTAACGCCAGCAGAGTTAAACCACCATGCTGCTGAGTGTAGATGTTCCACCTGAGGAAAGTTGCCAGGATAAATAAGAGACATGGAGAAGGAGAAGTGAGGTGTTGTGGGTTTCACCAAGTGTTGCTGTTTGAGCCGTTGGTCCTCCTGGAGGAGCTCTGGTCCTTACATTGAGCATCGCTTCCTGGCTCCAGAGGGGAAGACAAGTCCTGCTTAATCTCCAGGACAAACTCATCATGCAGGCTTTCTGGCATGTACTAAAATATTCTTATCATCATAGGAGCTCAGGACCTCCATGTTGCTGAGGATGGCTGTGGTGCTTTTCAGGACAACCCTGGTCTTTGTTTTGAATGTGACTTCTCGGCTCCAGCATAGAATCCTCCACCTGTCAGCACAGCTCCTTCACCCTGCTGGCATAGACTTTCTAGCTTCCACTGCTGACCTTTGGGCCTTCCTAGCACAGATCCATAAAACTGACTGGCATGAGTCTTTCTTATGGGCTCTAGACCTCCAGTTGGACTTGTAGGAGGCATCATCATGAGCTCTGGGTCTTCATCTGGACTCATGTAGGACATTGCTGTAGGATTTAGGATTTTTTACTGAATAGTCTTATGTTGTTACTGTTGTGGCCAGATTCCTGCATTTTCTTATGTTAACTCTGGGTGATTATGATAAATAATATTATAAATTCTTTGTCCTGATTCTAATTGTTCACCACACAACCCCCAACTACAACAACAATATGCACAATCAAGCAAAAATGCAAATGCAGCTTACTGGAACATGTGGGACACAATGAAAGCAGTTCTAAGAGGGAAATTTATAGCAGCAAATTGTCATATCTGGAAAACACAACAAGCACAAGTAAACAACTTAGTGCTGCACTTTGAAACATTCCATTCTTTCTGCTTGGCAAGTCTGCAGTTCCATAAGTGAAAGTCTTGCACAGGTATTAGGAATTATGAATAAAACTATCTGAAGGAGCGCATACAAAAATGTGAAGAGAAAATCCCGGGAACAACACAGGGCCACTGGCAGAGGAGAGGATGCTGTGTGGTAGGTACAGTCACACGGTGGTAGAGTGTGACCTGATGTAAATGAATGGACACTGTCTCCCTGCACAAAAAGCACCCATTCGAGCAATGGGATGTGGAGCGCAAAAGAGACCAGGGAAGAACAAATAGCACAGAATCTTCCCTCTGACATTCAGACACCAGTACAAGGAAAATGTGTGCTGCATACCTAGATGCAGTTTACCTCTCTATCTGTGAATTCCATATATGTGCATTCCAAACAAACCCAACTTAAAATGGTAGTTAACCTATGAGGCTTGTGTTTCTTTATTAAATATTTGCATACTGCTTTTCCTTGTCATTCCTGTAAAATGCTGTGAAAACAACTCTTTACATAGCTTTTCTATTGTGGTAGTTGTTTTAAGTCATCTAGCACTCATTTGTGGCATGTGATGGTATATTTATGGATTTTATGCAATTATACCATTCGCAACTTGAGAGGCTGCAGATTTTGGTACCTTTAGGGTACCAATTTCCCACAGATATAAAGGTACAATTATACTCTATTTTGTTACCTGTAACATTTATATTGATTTTTTTTTTCTGAAAAAGTGACAGGACCAAGTCATAACCAACAAAATGGAGCCCTCTAGAGGAAATAGTTGTGAATTGCAGTGCCATTGTGGAAGTGAAGTACAAAACTGCTTGTATTTTTCCAGTTTCAACTTTAAAAATAGATCTGAAAAATAAAATTAGATCTTAAAAGGCAAAAATCAAAGTCTAAAATAGAAATCAGTGGAAAAAATGAACAGAGTTGTATGCAGGAGACATAAATTATTTTCCTCTCCACTCAGGCTCACAACACTTAATATTCCTGAAATCTTTGGTACTGACAGTAGATGTGAGAGTAGTTTTCCCACAGCAAGCAATTCCCCAGGTCTCCATGGGTGCCAGTTAGATGTTCTAGCATCCAGTTCAATTCACACACTACCCGGAGATATTTCACACCCACACACGTTCAGTGGTTACTCCCCAACCCTGCCCCTACTGCACATGCCAATCACAATTGGCGTCTTGTTATCTTTAAGAAAGCTGCCCATGCCATTGAATACTATAAAGTCATACAAAACAAAACAGAACAAAACATACCTCAACAAAACAATGAAAATGATACAGGACTTCAAAACAAGACAATAGAAAATCGACAATGGCCACCACCCTCGGAAGGAGATTCCTGATAGATGCTACACTGCATGTTGCCATCCTCTGAATAGATGATCAGACCACTGGCTTTAGACCTGAAAAGTCAGCGAAGCAGTAAATATTACAAGCATTAAATTGTGTTCCACCTCACTAGCTATCATCACAGACTGTTTTTCTCCAGATCAGCTGGTCAGTTAAGGCAGGGTTTGAGGAGGTTGGCTCTTCTTGTTTCTGTCCCACACACCAGAAGGAGATGGCATCTGGCTCTCCCCCCAGCAGCCCACGCGTGATGCTGATTCACAGACAGAATGACTTCTTGCTCCCTTCCCACGCAGTCTGTGAATGGGGCTGACTCTCAGTGAAATGGCTGGGGTCTGGTTCTCCCCCCAGAGGCCCATACATGGTTCCAATTTGCAGCGAGGGCTTGCTTATTGGTGACTTCTTTTTCTTTTCTCCCATAGTCCATGAATGGCATTGACTCACAGGAAAAGCTGGGTTCTGGCTCCTACTGCAGTGGCCCAGGCATGGTGCAGATCTATAGGGCTATGTCTCATGATTTTATCACTTTGGAAATTACAACGCTGATGAACAACCAGGGACAAAAACCAAATATCAGAATTAAGAGCTTCAGATAGATAGATGATAGATAAATAGATAGATAGATAGATAGATAGAGATAGTTTTCACTGTAACACAACTTCAGAGACAAAAGAATTTTTTAAATGATCTTTGGGATTTTTAAAAATTTTCTTTTTTTTTTTTGTTTTGTTTTTTGTTTTTTAGAGGCAGGGTCTCACTATGTACCCCTGCTGGCCTCAGACTAATAGTGATTTTCCTGTCTCAGCATCCTGATTGCTAGAATTACAGGTGGGCCACCATGCTCAGCTTCAAATAATCATTTGAATAGAGAACTTTGAATACGTTTAGTGAGATAAGCATTTAAGAAGTGAGTGATAAATTCAACAGTTCTCAGTGGTTTTAAGTAGTAATATTAACACTATTGTTTTGAAAGTTTTTATATTCTTTGTCAGATATGCAAATAAATATCTTAACATTATTAGGAATCAAGCCTTAAAAGTGTCAAAAAATTACAAATACAAAAAATTCATGTCATGATAAGTTTCACTTTGATGTATTAATATAAACTCAAGTTACAATATCTAAAATCACTCTTCTCTTTCTGTGGGAGTTGGTTAGCACCTTCTCCCCTAAAAAGATATGCCAATCTTTAGATTTTGAAGTTCCTTATCAAAATGGTTAGTATTTGTATGTCTTATGAATATCTACCACATAATTTAAATCACTTCTAGATTATGCACAATACAATTCAGTGCTGTGTAAATGGTTGTTTTATTGCACTGTTTAGGAAACAATGCGGGGCTGGGGATTTAGCTCAGCGGCATAAGCGCCTGCCTTGCAAGCAGGCAGTCATGAGTTCGGTCCCTGGTACCGATTAAAAAAAAAAAAAAGAAACAATGACAAGGGGAAAGTCTCTGCACATTCAGGATAAATGCAGTTTGCTTTTTCCCAAATGACTTTGATCTGAAATGGGTTGAATTCAGTTCAGACACATGCATGCAGACTCATGTACAGGAAAACTGACTGTACCTAAATTTTGCCTCCTGACCTAAAATCCATTACATCTCAGTAATGAGCCCTCCCAGAGCTCAGATCCAAGTGTCAAAATATGTTTTTCTCTGCACCCAGGACTCAGGCTCTGAGAAGGATTGCAGATTACAGATTAGGGAACAGGATGAACTTGTCACCTCTGAATTTGTCCAACAGAAGGAAGGGCTCAATGACTACTGCAAAGACAGCAAGGGACACAGAAGTCAGTTTCCTGGAGTTTCCATGGGTTAAATTTGGGGCATTTTTCATTACCAACAAGAGTGATTGCTATAAATCTTTGAATAAATAAAAATTCATAAGTCCAAAGTTGCTTATTCATTCATTCATTTACTTTTTTTACATTTACTGTGTAAACCAGGCTGGCCTGGCGCTCACTATGAAGTCCAAGTTGGTCTTGAACTCGTGAGGATCCTCCCGAGCGTTGGGATTCTAGACATGCACCACCACATCCAGCAAAAACTAAACAGAGCAGGAGGAAAAAGAAACAGTTCCTAAACCACAAATGCATGTAATTATTCCATCTATGCCCATTCTGGAAACTGACTGCTAAGGTAGAAATGATTAAATTGTGACTCTCCATTTTATAGGCAGCAAAAGTCCAGCTCTGCTTGCTGAAGGACGACTCTTTTCTGAACAATGCAACTCATAATAATGAGAATCCCCATACTGCCATTGTGCACTATCAATAAATCACAAATTAAGATGAAAAACCTCTACTTGCAAGTAGACCAGGCAGTGAGATTTTCACTGTGTGAAAACATCCCAATGAGAAGAACACGCCTTCTCAATCCCTGACAGTCAGCACTGTCATGAAACGGACGAGCTTGTCATCTGTAATAGCAACATGAACTGTGTTGTCCTGTGCTCCTCGGGACAGGGCCGTGTAGGACTCACCTTCACTCCTGGGTACCTGAGCCCACTGTGTTTCCCTCAGCTCTCACCAAGCCATGGACCCAACTTCTAACTTACAAGATGTTCAATCCAAGTGGAAAACAGCATGTCAATGTCAAATATGGGTGATTCTATCGGGTAACTGGCCTTGTCTCTTCAGAAAGAGAAATGTGTGAGAAAAGAACATGAGAGATATATTCTGAATTTCAAAAATCTAAAATGACACAAATAATAATTACAGTGTGTGAGTCTTGATTGAATACTGACTTCAAAAGATAGCTAGGGACAATCAAAATTAATGGAATATTTGGAAATTATGTTTAATTTTCTTAGATGTCTTTGCAATTTCATCAGTTTGTAGCATTAGAAAAGCACAGCTCTGTGTACAAAAATAATTTTAATTCCTATCAACATTTAAGGAAATGAGTAAAACGCTAATATAGAGAAATTATTCAAAAGAGAAACACAGCACTATGTACTATTTTTATCACAGCCTGTTCTTCAGAACCTAACAACAATTATCTTAAATATTCTAATAAATATTATCCTTAAAATATTTTTTCATATATTTTGTCTGGTCTGTTAGACTGTTTCAGGGAGGCAGTAAAATATAGTACTGGTGACTTCACCTAAATGATGAACAGAAGACAAAATATTGAAAAGATTGTCTGATCATTTTTTATGCCTAAATCTTGTAATCTGAACAACTACTTCTATGATAACAATATGCAGTATATTAATTAATTAATTATATTAATAATTAATTTCCTACTATTTTTGAAATTCTGTATATTTTCTATCCTTTTGGTTTTATTTTTAAAATCAAAAATATTGACAAGAACATGAAATATTTTTATTTAAGCAGATAAATTATGCAAAAATTATAAATGCAGATACTTTAGAATACTCTTATCCCACTAACATATTCCATAGAAAATTATGATACATACATACATGTTACATTTTATTACCATCAGCAGTAATACTATAAAGAACTCACAAAATTAAAAAATCTCACAGATAGTAAGATAGATATATTTTATTACATAGATATTCTTTAACAGTGAGTGCAGGTAAATTGAAATTCCTGGAGGAATTTTCCTTTTGGTATGATTAGGTGAGTGTAATAAGAGTTAAATGTATATTGTGATCTCAGTTTTTTAAGGAAAGAAAACTCATACATACATGTATGTGTATATGATCATGTGCATGTGTGTGTGTGTGTGTGTGTGTGTGAAGACATTCTTAGTGATATTGAGGAAGAAGAAAAGGAAAGAAAGACATGTGATCTTAAAAAATTGAACTTTTGTTACACAAACCAATTTGGTAATAATTTAATTCATTCAATATCTCACCTGTGTCAAACAGTTTTAAAATTTACATTTTTTCTATACCATCAAATAAATATTAAATAAGCACATAGAAGATATAGAAATGAGCTAGATCACATCCAGAGCCAGAGTGAATAGGGTCAATAGCAGAATAATGTCATGGTTGTACCTAGATGTTCCCCCAACATCTCAAGCACATATAGGTGGGACTTTGGAGAGGTAATTGGACCATGGCATGTGATAGGCATCAGGGGATTGGTTTTCTGATGCATTTACAGCTAAATGTGATGTTGAGAGGGGAAGTGTGTTTGGAGGAGGTGCTCACTGGGGGTATGGTTTGGAAGGGTCTATCGTCCTGACTTCACCCATCAGCTCTCACTCTTTTCTGCACCATGCTATGAAATATTCTGCTCTGCCACACTACCCTGCCTTGCAGCCAGGTGACTGTGGACTGAAATCTCTACAAACTGTGAGCTAACTAAACTTTTCCTCCTCAGAGGTGTTGGTGTTAGATATTGTGTCTCAGAGACAAAGAAAGTAACTAAGACAATTAAACATGGCGGAAGAAAAGGTAAATCTGAAGCCGTAGCAATAGAAATTATTGAAAATGAAACACGAATAGAAAAAAAATTGTAACTACTCAGCCATAGAGAATAAACTTGAGACTGTTATAGGTAAATAGGTGCAACTGTAGACCATACTCATAAGTGAAATAAATGAGAACCACATGTATAAATATCATATTGTCTCACTAGAATGAGATGAATGAATAATTAAATTTCAAAATGTACAATAGACATTCTGAATTGAGAAAAAACTGTTCAAAAGGAAAGAGAAACAAGGATGGGGAAAGGGAAAAGGAAGGAAAGAAAAAGGAAAAACATACAAGATAGTTAAAATAGTTATACAGCTAATTTATCTTAGTTCATTGAAAGGAAAGGTGTGCACTATTTGGACAATATTTCATGCCTATGTCTTCTACTCTGAGTATTTACTATGAAGATAACAATACACAATGTATAATTACTGTTGTTCACCTATTATTCTGTTTTGAAACTCTGCATTATTTTTATTTTTAAAGTCATAAAATAAATCAAAATTCTAGCAAAGAAAAAAGAATTGTAAAAATGAAAAGAACACACCTGACCTGTGTGCATCAGGAAATCTAATACAGGCAACATTTAAAATATAAGGATATCAAAGTTAGAAAGCAGAGGCCAGAAGTAAGCTATGCCAAAAACACTCATCAGAAAAGGCCTAGTGTAACCATATACACATCAAAATAGACTTCAGACTAAAGATTATTAGGTGAAAAAGAATGATAGTTTAAAACCAAGAAAACAACTCTATTCCCACCTAATATTATTATAAAGTCCATATCTCATTTAACTGCAGGTTAAATAGTTACAGCTGGAGACGTCATATTAAGTGAGAGAACTAGCGCACAAAGTCATTAAGGCTGTAGGATATTTGAATAGCTAAATATTAACTGACATTCAAAGAACAAAGCAATCATTGCAGAACAGGTCTTTTCATTTGTTCTTGGAACATTCTTCAAGATAGATCAAATCTCTGAAAAATTTCAAAGGTACGAGAAAATATGAAATATGGTTTCTAACCTTAATGGAATTGTGAGAAAATCAGCAACCAAAAGATAACTAGAAATGTTGGTTTCTACGAGGAGACAGGTCCCCAAAATGAGGTGTGGCTAATGAAAAGAAAACAAGAGAGAAACAAAGTTATGGGACAGGGCGGCTACAAGCTCTAGGACTCAAGCTTTCATTACAATTTTCTCCAGATTTTTATTAAGAGTCTTTTCTTTACAGAGAGAAGCTGGATGTGGAAAGAGTAAAGTACAGAGTGTGAAAACTTAATTATTTAACTATGGCAGTGACCACATTTAGCTACCTGGAGTCATGATTACTATTCCTTTGAGCAATTCTTAGCAAAGCACCTTGTGTTGTCACAGAAGCATTTTGCTGATACTTAAGGTCCTGTGTTTATTTTGCTTAACTCAATGTTTTTGTAAAATTTCCTCCAGAACAAGCATATGGCCTAGTAGAGCACAAAGTCCCTGGGGTAACCTCAAGTTAAACTTGTTTAAATTAATCTATGACCCACATGGAAAGTTCAAACATATTGAGAAACTAAGATATGTCTGGTTAACACATGGGGAAAAGAAAAGTTTTCAATGGATGCTAGAAATATTTGAAGTAAACTATGATTAAAAAAATATATCTGAGACAGATAAGGAAATTCTAAAAAGAAAACATGCAAGATTAACTTTCATGTGTGAGTACTGGGGGCACTAAGGGTTGAACCAAGTCCTTACATTGAGCATTATCCCTGTCTAATTTAATTTAATTTAATCATTTTATTTTTGAGACAAGTTTTCCCTAGGTTGCCAAGTTGCCCAGGCGAGGCTCAAACTCACCACCTTCTGCCTCAGCATATGAGAGTGTTGGGGTTACAGTTGTTTACTACCATACTCAGCTCATTTTTGTAACACAAGAATTTAAAAATAGTGAGTGAAAAATCCTACTGAAGAATACAGAAAACATTTTGAATCTTAGAAATATTGATTATTTCCTTGAGAAACACAGCTTTCAAAACTTAAAGTACAAGGTAATAGGGAAACCAAAGACATCTTCTGTCTCTGAATAAAACTGAATTCACAACTGAAATCTTCTCACAAAAAATAAATTCCAAAGCAAGATAGTTTCAGTAATAGAGTCTTTCAAATATTTTGGGGGAAAAATAATATTACATGAATGCTTTTAGATAAGCTAAGATTTTCTGACTCATTTATGACTTGAGCCTATGTTGCTTGTTTAAAATAATTTTTTAAAAATATCAGTGTCCTCCAAAGGAATCGCCATAGGAACTGTAGTCTGCACAGCTTAACACTCACAGTGACTGAGATCAAATCCTAAATCACTCTATTTAAAAATCAAAACCTCAAACAGGTAAATGTGACTGCCATAGAGTTAATATTATATCATCCATCCTCCACTCTATGTGTTGAAACTAACATGAGATGTGACTGTATAGAAATGTGGCCTTTGGGAGGTAATTAGGTTTATTAGTGCCTTTATGAGAAAAGAACCCCCTGGTTACTCACTCTATACACTGAGGAATGGTCATGTGCAAGCCAGGGGGAGCCCTCAATTAGGATCTGAGTCATCTGGCAAGTTGAACTTGGATTTTCCAGTCTCCAGAAATGTGAGAAGTAAATTTGTGTTGTTTAATCACCTTGTGTTAGTTCTGAGCTGACTAATACAGTGGTCAACTCCAAAAGGAAATGCTGGCCAGTAAATGTTAACTGTGAGAATAAAGCTAATGTTGAACTATGAAATACAAAATGTAATCAACTATTCCACATGCGCTCTATGAGGTACAGAAAAATACACTATAATAAACTCTATTATTGTAAATTATCTCCATAAGCAAACTCCAAGCACAGGGGTTTTCAATAGTAGATTCTATATTTCAAGAAAGAGAATCACAAATTTTTAAAATGTTTTTGTTAGTATATATACATGAAGTTTACTTTCACTTTAAGGAGTAGGTATATGTATATAACACATCTTGATTCTTTTTAAATTTTTCTTCCCCTCCCTATTCACTTCCCTCCCTCTTTAGAGCCCCTTACTGATTTTTACTACTTTTGTTACTGTTACCAGTTTGATAATATTGCTACAACATAGGTTTATATCCCTTGTGGGTATTTGGCACATGTACACAACACTTCCCTTTCTTTTTGCCTGCACTAACCCACAGTCTTCTGATTTCTTTTCTGTTTGAATTTCTAGCTCTGTTTCCTTTTATCAGTCCTTTATTTTGTTTTTTATTTACACTTTGCCTTGCTCAAGTGAGAGTTATATTACAGCATTCAAGCTTGTATGACTGATTCACTTCACTTAACATAATATTTTCCAGGTGTGTCCCACAAGTGTCTTAATTTATCTTTCTTTGTCACTACCTAGTGTTCTTTTGTTTATAGATACCACATTTTCTTTATCCATTCATCTGTTGATGTATATCCTGGCTGCTTCCAGAATTTAGCTGTTGTGAATTGTGCTGCTATAAACATGAGTATGCATGCATCACTGAAATATGATGTCTTTAACTTTTTGGAGAAGATACCTAAAAGGGGAAGAGCTGGATCAATGAAATTTTAATTCTTTGGGAAATCTCTATAATGATTTCCATAGTGGGTTCACAGCACAGGGCAGCAGAGGTGACAACTGAAAGACTGACCTGATCAAAAACAAGACCAAACGGCAGCAAGAGAGTTTCACTCCAAGAGTGTAGTGTTACTGTACTGTAGAGATTGGGTGAGACACAGCCTTGGGAGGCAGGTGTGGCGAGCTTGAGACCTAAACAAGCATCTCCTGGGTCCCTGGGAGGTGTGGGCTCCAGTCAGGAGGATCATGGGGCCTATTATCTGTGGAGAAAGTCCAGGTTTGGTGGATGCAGTCTTTAGAGGGGATGGGCTTGAAAGTGTATGCATATAGCCCAGTAATATGCTTAACTCTTGTACTGTTGCCCCCACCCAGTAGAAATGAGTGGTCTGGCTTATTTCACATCAATATATATGTGTTTTAAGTGTCTTCACTAAAGTCATAGACTTCCTTGTTCTGACAAGACAGCTCATAAGAGGTTCTTAGGCTTTGTCAGTATTCAGCTGATATTCAATGTTGAGATGCACTGACTTTGTAGTAAGTCCCTGACTTATGAACAGATTCCTTTTGGAGAGAATGTTGGGAAGTTTGATTCTTCTGTAAGTCTGAGAAAATGAGGTTTACACACATTCAATACAAATATACAGTGTGTACTGCTTTGCTATTTTTGCAGTCTCCTCCACAACAGCACTGCCTTTTGTCTTGCTTCTGGATGTCTTGAACTCTGAGCACTGTACTACTGTGTACTCTCTCACTGTACAGTAAGGACACAACAGTTTCACAACTGTGACAATGTCCAGTAAGAATACAAGCTGCTTCCATGATACGTTTGCATCTACAGATGTTCATAAAGAGAGGTTCATTAATATACGTGGACATTCATAACTTGAAAGTGCTGTACCACAATAGACAAGGTGACATAGCAGTTGCTTTCAGGTGGATTTCTCTCTATGCCAAAGTCTGCACTGCTTGGGAGTCATAAACACTATGTGGTTCACTCCTGAAGAATGGGTCACTGAGCCAAGAAAGCTACAAACTCTGCACATGCCAAAACAAATAAACAAACAATGTAAACAAACAAACAACCTGAAAAGGCAAAAACAAAACAAAAAAAGACTCTAAAAACTGTCAAATCCTAAAACCTGTGTAAGCTACATAGCAGCAAGGTATGAAAGGGTATCAATGCAGGCAAAACAGTTCAGTAAGATATCTGAAAAATTTAAAGAAGATATACCTAATCAGATAATGACATTAATAAAACAAATGATTAGTGAATCTAGAGAAGACACCAGTAGCTAGTAGAGCTAAAGAAAGAGATGCAAAATGTTAATGTTCAGCACAAAAAAAGAATCAGAGTCCATAAAAAGTCCCAAAGTGAAACCCAGATTAAACGTATGATTGAAAGTGTGGGCAGTGGAAGTGACCAATATGAAAATGGATGATCAGATCTAGAGAATATGGCTGGGGTTAAAGATTAATTATGAGACATACTGTAAAAACAAGAGAACATGATAAATGGATCCAACAACTGTTACATGCCTCAGAGACAACTAATATAAGAGAAATTTGAATTAATTTTAAAAAACAGAAGACAACACAAAGGATATTTAAAGAAACCTGTTTACAGAAAAAAGTAATAGCAGAAAACTTTCCAGACATGGAAAAATTATTTAACATACTGATAAATGAGGCATACACCGTGAATATCCATGATCAGAAAAAAATTTTATACAATATAATAATTGAAACACCAGAAATATAACACAAGAACAAAATCTTATGCGGCTAAAGAAAGCAACAAATCACCTATTAAAGAAATCCCATAAGTGTTAGACTTCTCAACAAACCTTAAAAGCAAGGAGAGAATGGGATAAAGTGTTTCAAGAACTAAAAGAAAACAACATCTAACCTAGACTGCCATACCCTGCAAACTTATCTTTCAGAATTGATGGAGAACTAAGATATTACCATGATAAAGGGAACCTTAAGAAGTTCATGATGACAAAACCAACACTCCAAACTATTCTTAAGGACATCCCAGAAGGAGACAATTAAGCAAACAATTCCAATAGGTCCAATAAAATAAGGCATTGGATAAGGCTAGAAATGAAACAGAAGCGAAAGAAAGCAAAATCAGTAACAGGAAAATAATACAGTGCAGGAATAAGTCAATACCTATCAATTGTAACTATCAGTGGAAACTGATTCAACTAGCCAATGAAAACTTTCAAAATGGGGCAAGAAATGAAATCTGACAGTAAGCTGTCTACAGAAGCACATAGAACCACTCTTCCTTCCTGCCTGAATGTCCTACCCTCATGCTGTAGGATATGTCTTTTCTCCCACTTTTACTTGGCCCAAACTCACTTTGCAGAGCCTATTTCTTTTCCTACTTTTAATAAAATGTTGCTACCATTTTAAAAGGAAACACATTGACCAAAATAATTCATACACTGAAAAATCAAAGGATAGAGAATAATATTCCACACTACAGGAACCCCAAAACAACCAGGAGTAAGTATCTTATTTATACACAAAATGGAATTCAAGCTATCATAAGAGGCAAAGAAGGGCATTACATATTGAATAATGGAAGTGTAAAACAGGCAGAGATAATAGTTATAAACATTTATGCACCAAACAATTGTGCACCCAAGTTCATAAAACAAATACTACTAGGCATAAAGATCAAATAATCATCCATACAGTTATAGCGGGAGACTTCAATATTCCACTATCACAAGTAGACAAATCAACTAAACAAAAAAGTCAACAACCAAATATCAGAGTTGATCCAAACCTTTCAACAAATAGACTTAATAAATATTCAGTGTTCCACCCAACAACAAAATACACATTCTTTTCAGCTACACATGGTACTTTCTTTAAAATAGAACACATGCTAGATAATAAAGCATGCCTAAGTAAATTCAAAAGAATCAAAATTTTACCATGAATATTACCAAACTACACTGTAATGAAACAGGAAATCAATAGCAAAAGTAAACACAAAAACTATGCAAATATATGGGAATTAATCAACACACTCTTGAATTGTCAGTGGGTCACAGAAAAAAAATTAAATAGATAAGTTTCTAGAATAAAATTATCATGCCAGTACAACATATGAGAATTTATGGGACATAAATCAACCCACAAGGGAAGTTTATAGATGTGAATGCTCACATCAGAGAAACAGAAAAAAACCAAACAAATACCCTAATGATTCATCTCAAAGTCTTAGAAAAACAATCCAAATCCTCAGTTTATACAAGAAAAGAAATTATAAAGATCAGAGCAAAATTTGATGAAATAATTTTAAAAATAATACAAAAAATTAATGAATTGCAGAGCTAGCTCTTTCAAAAAATGTACAAGATAGACAAATGCTTAACAAATCTTATCCTAAAAAGGAAAGAAAGAACACAAATTAATGCAATTAGAAATGAAAAAGATGAAATCACACCATATCATCAAAATCCAGAAAATTATTGGTAACTACTTCATGAACTTGTATGACAAAATTGAAGAACTCAAAAGAAATGGGAATATACATAAATACATAAGAATTACCAAGCCTACACATAGAAGACTTAAAAATCTTGAACAGTACAATAACAGGCAATGAAATCAGCAGGAATAGGAAAACTACCTACTAAGAAAAGCCAAGGATATGGTGGAATTACAGATGAATTTGAGGAAGATCTAACACCAAACTGTAATGAAGAGAGAAAAAGTATCTCTAAAATCATACTCAGAAACTAACATTGTACTTGTGACAAAACCAGACAAGATTCCAACAACAACAACAACAAAAGACCATATACCAATCTCCCTTAATAAACTTGGAGGCAAAATATCCTTAATAAGATACTAGCAAATAGAATGTAACATATCATAGAAAAGATCATATACCAAGACCAAGTAGACTTCATCCCAAGAATGCAAGGATGGTTTAACATACACAAATCAATAAATTTAATCTATCACATAAACAAAAGCAAGGGCAAAATTCACCTGGTTATTCCAATAGACCCAGAAAAAAAAAACTTTGACAAGGTCCAACACCTATTTATGATAAAAATCCCTGAAGAAAATAGGTATAGGGTCTTCATCTCAATCTGATAAAAGTTATTTAAGACCAAGATACTGCCAACATCACATTAAATGGAAAAAACTGATAACTTTTCCTCTAAAATCAGGAACAAGGAAAGGATGCCCATTAGCATCACTTTCATTCAATGTAGTTGTCCAAACATTAGCCAGAACCACTAGGCATGAGAAAAAACAGCAGGTATCCATGTAGGGAAGAATCAAGCCAACCAACATTATTTGCAACGGCATGACCTTCTTCTTACAGATTTCCTAGAATTAATATTCAAATGCAGCAACATAATGGGATACAAGATAAACACACAAAAGTCAATAGCATTCCTACATACTAATAATGACTCACCAAAAAGAAATTAAGTAAACAATAGCATAAAATGTTAAATACTTAGATATTAATCTAACACGGAAATGAAAGACCCCACAATGAAAATTACATCACTCTAAAAATTATAATGAAGGAGGAATTCAGAAAATGGAAAAATATCCTCTGTTCCTGGATAGGCAGAAGCAAAATAATCAAATGGCTATATGTGCAAAATCGTTGTACAGATTTAATGCAATCCCAATCAAAATGTCAACAGCATTCCTCACAGAAGTAGAGAAAACAACACCAAAATTCATATGGAACAAGAAGAGCCCCACAATAACAATAACAACCCCAGATAACTAAAACAAAACAGGAAGCATCATAATCCAGACATGAAGTTATAGTACAAAGCTACAATGATCAAAACAACATGGTAGTGGAACAAAAACACATGTATGGGTAGAACAGAAAAAGATTGATAAGCAACCCCAGGCACATATAGCTATTTAATCTATAAAGGAAGCAAAAACATATACTGGAGGAATATAGTCTCGTTAATAAATGGTGCTGGGAAAATTGAATATACACATGCAGAAGACTGAGTTTAGACACGTATATCTCACAATGTACTAAATTAAAGTCAAAAGGACTCAAAGATCTAAGACACACTTAATATGCTGGGAGATAACATAGGTACAACTCTTAAAGAAACAGGCAAAGGAAGGGAGTTTCTAAACAGAACCCCAATTGAACAAAAGCAACAAAAAAAATCCAGCATGAATCAACAAATGACATCATAGCAATTAAAAGGATTCTGTACCACAGAGGAAACAACCAATAAAGTAAAGAGACAAACTATACAATGAGAAAAAGTTTCTAGCTATTCTTTAGACAGTGGACTAACATCTAGACTACATAAAGAATTCAAAAATATTAGACTTTCCAAAATAAAAGAGCCAACCAAAAAATGGGTAACTGAAATGAATAGACATTTTCCAGAAGTACAAACAGAAAAATGTTAAACATCTTGGTCATTAGTGAAAAGCAAATTAAAAGATATCATCTTACCCCAGAGAGAATGGCCATGATCAAAAAATCTAATGATAATGAATATCAGCAAGAATGTAGGAAAAAAGAAACTTTTACATCATTGGTGGGAATATAAACTAGTACCACCACTACATGAATAACTGGGGAGATTCCTCAAAAACTAAAAACAGAAATTGATTCGACCCAGGTTTCCCTTGCTAGGTATGTTCCCATAAATATTAATGTCACCGTTTGATAGAGACCCATGTATATCCACATTTATAGCAGCACAAGTGACAATAGCTAAATCTGGAAAACAGCATATATGTCCATCAATAGATGAATGGATAAACAAAATTTTGTATTTATACACAATGGAGTACTGCTCTGCCATAAATAAAGATAAACTTGACACATTTGTACATAAATGAATGAACTTGAGAATATAATGTTAAGTAAAATAACACACAAGCTTAAATACTGCATGATTGCTTTTATATGAGAAACTCAAACTTATAGACAGATGATAGATGTAGACAGATATAAAAATAAAGGGCACAACAGAAGGTAGATGAATAAGAAGTAACCAGAACTTCAAATAATTCCTTAAATTACCTATTCCACTATTTCATAGATTATTTAGTTTATGTTAACTCATTTCATTTATACAATTAGTTTCCCTTAGTTGGTACAAAAGAAAGTTTGGTGCTATTCTGTTTCTTCTTTGTGAGACAGGTTCTTCTTTGTCTCTGAGTAGCTACTCAGGTACATTATCAGGAGGATAATGATACACAGTGTATTAATTATCATTATTCTCATTTTGTTACAAAATTTTGTTTTATGTTTCTCATAAAACATTTATTTCAAGCCAGAAGTGGTGGTGTATGCCTGTAATCTCAGCGCTTGGGAGGCTGAGGCAGGAGGATAGCTGCTAGTCCAAGGCCAGCCTGGATTACAGAGTAAACTCATAACTAATCTAAACTGCACAGCAAGGCCCTCTCTCAAAACAAAACAAAACAAAACAAAACAAAACAAAGCAAAACATTTATTTCAAAAATAAAAAATGGGAGAAAACACAATGTCAAATAAGAGATTTCCATAAGCAGCAATATGAATGAATCTCAAAATCATTATGCTATGTGAAAGAAGCCATACAAAATGTTCTTGCTTGTATAGTACACAGTATAATTCTACTTGTACACAATCTTAAAAAGTGAAAATAAATTTATAGTGGAAGAAAGAAAATCTATAATTACCTAGGAATATGGATGGAAGGAAGAATAACATGATGAGTGTGAGGAAAATTTCAATATTACATGTGTTTGCCACCTGAATTTTTGTAATACATTCATAGGTATATATATATATATATATATATATATATATATATATATATATATACTCAAGTTATACAGTATAAATATGTTCAGTTTACTGTCTTTCATTTTTGCCTCAATAAATTGGAATATATAAGGAAAATGCAATGGAAAAATAATTCATCTATATAATTTACCACAGGAAGAGAATAAAAAAGCAGTAAGCACATAGGGTATGGTTGTGCATACCTACTGTTCCAGCTCTCAAAAGGCTGCAGGTTTCAGACCAGCCTGAAAAACATAAATTTAAAACCACCAAGGAATGTAGAGTGAAAACCTGTCTCAAAACAAACAAACAGCCATAGGATAATGTGGTTATGTTAGTAGTTACATTAAAAAAACATTTGATCAAATTAAGCACTGCTCATAATGAAAATTTTCACTGAGACGTACGAGCAGGAAATTTCCCAGGAAACAGATTTAATTGTAAACAGTTCCTCAATATCGGTGAGAGCATTCTAAGACTCCCCAAGAATACCGAAATTCTCAGGTGCTCAAGCTCCTTATGGAAAAGGATAAAATATTTGCACATAATTTATACAACCCTCCCACCTATTTATCACTAGATTACTCATAATATGCAATGTAGTGTAAATACTGTGCAAATAATGAATGCTAAAAAAATTCTGTATGTGATCAGTACAACAAACTTTTGTGAATATTTTCAATCTGCAGTTGATTAAACCCATAGATGTGGAAGGCAAATTCAGGAGATCCCATGCAGCACACCCCAAAATTTCCATTTCATAGTTTACTTTCTTAGACGACTCTTATAGCAAGTGTGAAAGGGACAAAGAGAATGTGTTGGGAAAAGTTAAAAGGTCCAGATTTGCAAGGGAGTGAAGATGGAAGACAGGCAGGTGGAGACAATGATGTCACTGAACAGTTTCCAAAACTGTGCTTCTGTTGAAGCCATGGGGAACTTGGGTTGGGCGACTGTCCAGAACTTTCCCAAAGTCTAATGAGAAGGTCACATCTGTAAACCCTCCATTCGTTGACTCATCACTGGCTGTGGGCTGCTCCACAAGAACTGTGAATTAACTGAAGTGACTCTCTTCAGCAGAGAGCAAAACCCTGAGAGGGATTCAGATGAGAGCTCTTGGCAACCAAGACTCCACACAGCTATGACAATAAGTGTTTTCTTTGGACACAAAGGGCCTTGGAAGGGAGATCGAATCCACATGATGACACCAACTACAGTATTAAACAAATCTCTGTCAGCAGCATATACATACGTTTAACACCGTTCTTCAGAGAACTGGAGCCCAGTGGGAGGGTTAAGAGGGACTTCAGTGCAGAATAGGGAAGTGGCAACACTCTCCTTGAGCCCCATCTTGGAGCTTGGGATAGATGGCTCAAACCTGCAGAAACACAGTGACTACTTGTGACTTCGAAGGCCTCCACAGGGAAATATATTAGTGGAATGGAGCAGTGGATGCTGTGGATGCAATACCTGCTGAGTAATTCCACTCCAGCCTGGCTCAGGGATCCCCAGAGGAGGAAAACTGACCAGTCATGATTTTAGAAATGGACTGACTGAACTCAGAACTCAGAGCAGCTGCTGGTTGGCTCCGTCTAGCAGCTCCAGGGTAAGAGAAAGCCCTGGGAGATATTCAGGATCAGAGAGCTGAGTTCAAGCTGCAGAAGGCATCCACAGAGTTGTAGACTGAACAATTTGGTCCCAGCCTCACAGCTCAAAACCAACCAGCCTAAACGTCAGTGAAGCTGGGTTGAAGACTTATTAGGAAAAACCACCACCCCACCGTAGGTCTACTGCTGGCTTATAGGACCAGTGAAGACAAATCTGAGCACTCTCTGCTTTCTTTATCTACCAGTGACAGCAGAGACATGTCCTGAGTGGACATATGTTTTTCTTTTCTTCCTTTCCTCTTTCTTTGATTGTTCTTGTTTTTACATGCATGTGAACACTTTTTTCTAGTCTTTTTTGTTGTTCTTGTTCTTGTTTTGTTTTGTTCTGTTCTTGTTTCTGTTTCTCCTTTCTTTCATTCCCTCCTGTCATCTTCAACAGTTTCCCAAAGCTTGATTAATCTTTATTTGTCCTTCATCCTTCCTTCTAATCTTTGTCTCTTTTTCTATTTCTCTATTTTTTTTCCCCTACCGCTTTTTAAATTTTGGCCCTGAGGGTAAAATCACCATATCAAGTGATACTAACTATACACAATTTTCTGATTTGTTTTAGACTTTGGTATATACCTACAAATTATGTTCATATGTTTAAAGGTGGCAAATTAATAGTTACCACTATTTATCAATTTCTTGACTGCACTGGATGCTATTGTTATTATTGATTGTACTACTTTATCCAGGGTGACAGAGTTTTTCTAACCAGTTGTTCTTTTTCATATGCCAACAATGAATTTACCTCAGGGTCATAATAAATACTATAGTCCAGTGCCAAAGAACCAGGGGCTAGGCCAAATAGGCAGCAACTTCTCATTCTCAATAAATTGAAGATGTAGGATTTTGCAACAGACTCAAAACCTAAAAACCAGCTAAATCTGGAAGACTTTTCTGAGAAATAGTCATTTCCTAAGGGTTATTGATAAAGCAATTTATAAGCATTGACATAGAAGTTAAACTTAAAAAAATAAAAGAGAGAAGACATGGAAACAAGATGGAACCCTAGACTTCAAACGCACCAAAACCCAAGGTGCAGTAAGGTGGATGTTGCAGTCAGGGTTTACAAGGAAAACAACACAGAACCCATAATTTATAGGATTATTTATAATAGTCACCCAAGAGTTAAATACAAAAAAAGTGCAGGAAATTTGTCCCCACACTAAAACTCAAAGAACCCAGCTAGGGGCCTGAATCCTATGGCAATGTGCTACATGAGTTCAGGTGAAGACCTAAAGCACATGGTAACGCTCTCAACGATTCCAACTGGAGGCCTAGAACCCACAACAATGACTCACGCAAGTCTGTTTCATGGATCTGTGCTGTGAAGGCCCAAAGGTCAGCAGTAAAAGCTAGGAAGTCTATGCCACCTGGATGAAGCATCTGTGCCAATAAGCTGAGGGATCTGTACTGGAGCCAGGAAGCAAAGCTCAAACTAAGGGCCAGAGGTTCCCCAAAAGTACCACAGCCATCCTTAGCAACAATGAGGTTTTGAGCTCCTCCAACAATGAGAACAGCTGAGTTCATATCAGGAAGTCAGCATGACAAGCTTCTCTAGGAGACTGAACAGCATGCCATCTTCCCCTCAGGAGTCAGGATTGAATACTCAAAGTAAGGACCAGAGTTACCACAAAGTGAAATGCACCTATTCTAAGCAACAACAGGATCCAAAGCACCTCTAATGATGAGAACAACCAAGTCCGTATCAGGAAAGAGACTTGAGAGCCAACAGCAACAGGAGAACCAAGAGCAACAGAAGAACCAACACCACGACACTCCTTCTTCCACTCCAGTTCTTTTTATGTTGTTGACAATAATTCTCAGATGGGCCATCCATGCCCAGCACCACACTGATTTAGTTCATCTGGGTGTTACAAGTTGACTACCAGTTATCAATCCACCACAGTGGAATAAATTAAAAGCCACCCACCCAGACTCTCTGAAGTGATAACAGTGGAAATAACAAAGGAGATAAATGAGGCTCTAGAAAAAATTAAATCAGAAATAATTTCTCATATAACTACAGGAATGATGAACAAAATGAAATATGTGGTTAGCAAATCTATAGGAGATACAGATAAAAATAGAGGAGCTCAGGAAAATGGTGGAACCTATAAATACTCAAGAGAAGAAAGAAATGGAATCCATGAAATGGGTTCAAACAGATGTCCAGGTGAGCCAAAATTCTATTAACAGTATATGTGGCAGGATGAACCAATGTGAGGATAGAATTTGAGATATAGAAGACAGGATTGCAGTTACTGGTCATGAAAAGAAAGGTTTCTTAAAAATAGCAAGGGACCACAAAAAATCAAGTTAGCATCTGCTAGATGATACAAAAAGAATAATATAAGATTGGTTAGAATCAAGGAAAAAAGAAGGGATATCACAAACATTAAAACATCTGTTCACAGAAGTAATAGAAAATTTCCCAAGCATGGAAAAAGAACTTGATGTACAGATAAGTGAAACACATGTAACTCCAACTAGCTTTGATCATTTAAAAACTTCTCTACCAAGGCATATGATAGGAAAGATTATACAAATTCAACACAAGAACAAAATATTACAAGCTGTTAGAGGAAAGGAACAAATCATCTCTAAAGGAAAGTCCATCAGAATTACAGCAGACTTCACAACACAAACCCTGAATTCAAAGAGAATTTGAAGTATTTAAAGCCTGAAAGAAAACAACCTCCAACCTAGATTGATGTAGTCTGAAAAAGTCTTTTTCACAATAGATTGAGAAATAAAATTTTTCCATGACACAGAACAGCTGAAGATATTCATAACTACCAAGCTAGCACTCCAAAAATTTCTAAAGGATATTATAGAAAGAGTTAATAAATACTAAGACTCAATGAACTCCAACTGAATGAATCCACCAGGCATCATAGCAATTAAACTGAGGGGAAAGAAAAAGAACCAACAACAGGAAAATAACATGACGAGGACAACTCAGTAAATATCAGTTATAACCATCAATGTTAGTTTTCTCAATTCACCAATCAAAAGAGACAGGCTGTAATAATGGATCAAGAAACAAGATCCAACAATATAATACATGTAAGAAACATGTTTGATTCAAAATGAAATTCATAGACTGAAAGTCAAATGATGGAAAACAATACTCTGTGACAAGAACCTGAAAAAAAAAAGCAGAAGTAGCTATTTTACTTGCAGATAAAATCAATTTTAAGCCAAAATTGATCACGAGATCATAGTGTGTAAGAGATAAAAATCATAAGTATATATGCATCAACTACAGTCAACTACAGTCAACTATATAAAGCAAATATTAATGAATACAAAGAATCATATAAGCACTAATGCAATTGTAATAGGGGAACCTCAATACCCCACTGTCACAAATAAACAGATCTAATATACAAAAAAGAATTATTAGAAATAAACTAAATTTTCTAATAAGTTGACTTATTAGATATCTACACAGTGTCCCACTTCTCATTGGAATACAAATTCTTCTCAACTGTACACAGTCCATTCTCCAAAATAGACCACTTACTGGCTTATACAACATGCTTAAGTATATACAAAGGAATTAAATTTGTCCCATGCATATTATTAGACCATAGTGCATTGGAACTGGAAATGAATAGCAAAAGAAAAAAGAAAAACTTCATAAACACATGGAAATTAAATATCACCCTCCTGAATAACCAGTGGATGGCAGGTGAAATTGAAGAAGAAATTAGAAATTTTCTTTGATTAAATAAGAATGCTAAGACACAAACTGGAACTTATGAGACACAATGAAAGCAGTCATAAGAGGTAAATTTATAATAGCAAATTCCCATATCAGAAAAATAGAACAAGCTCAAAAAGCAAACTAATTTTGAACCTTAAGCATCTATAAAAGAAGAGCAAGTTAAGCTCAAAGCTCAAACAAGAGAGAAAAGATCAAAGCAGAAATTAATGCAATCAAGACTAAGAAAACAATGTAAAGAATCAATGACTCAAAGAGTTGGTTCTTTGAAGGATTCAATAAAATTAACAAATCATTAGCCAACCTTGTCAAAAAAAGACTAAAATCCATGCATTTACAAATGAAAAGGATGAAATCAACAGATCCTTCAAAAATGCAGAATATCATCAATACCAACCTCAAGAATCTATATTCTAAGAAGATGGAGAGCACAAAAGAAATTGACAGATTCTTAGATACACAGGAATCATCAAAGCTGAATCAAAAGGTGTAAAAATTCTAAGTAAGCCAGTATCAATCAATGAAGTTGAAGAAATTAAAAACTACTGACAATAGGGACACAGTAGGGCCTCAGCCAACACAAACACTATAGACAGGGAGATTTGATGACCTGGAATAACCTGAAGATAAAGTACTAGCAGGAACTAAAAGTTGACCTACATCAATACTACAAGGCTTGTTAGCCCAGGAAGAATATAGGACTCACCCAACAGGCCCTGCAGTAGGAAGTCAGGTGACTGGACCACCTATTCATTGTGGGACACAGCAATTGGACAAACATCAACCTTACAGTAGGACCCCAAGATACACACTACCAACAGTTGACATTTGTGGGTCTGAAGGACCAAACACTAACTCAAAAGGGGAAAATGGCAAAATGAAAAAGCAAAATGCAATCTCAAACATTGAGTCCACCAGAAGCAAGTACAGGAGACATTGAAATAGAGGACTCCAAAAGTAGCACACTGGAAATCTCTGAAAAGATAGCCAAATAAAATTTAAAAAAAAAAAAAAAAACTCAA
>PVJX010001614.1:0-126427 GCA_004027295.1 Dolichotis patagonum | reverse complement strand
CAAACTCAAAGAGACATCCAAGAAACAAAAAATTCTATTCAAAGCATGCAAAACCACTTAAATGAAGCTGAGGATAGGATTTTGGACCTTGAGGACAGGATCAAAATTAGTGATCATGAAAGGATAAAACTTTTAAAAATAACAAAACAGCATGAACTGATAATCCAGAAGCTTCAAGATGATGCCAAGAGCAACAATATAAGATTAATAGGCATCAGTGAAGATGCTGGAGTTAACACAAATGACGTAGCTAAAATATTCACAGAAATAATAGGAGAAAATTTCCCAAACATGGGGGGGAAATCTGATATGCAGATAAGTGAGGCATATAGAACACCAACAGTCACAACAAACATAAATGTACACCCAGACAATTAGTAATTAAGATCTCAGATATACAACATAAAAATAGAATACTAAAAGCTATTAGAGAAAAGACACACGTCACCTATCAAGGAAAGCCCATTAGAATTACAGCAGACTTTTCAGCACAAACCCTCATGTCCAGACGTGCTTGGAGTGAGATATTTCAAGCCCTGAAAGAAAACAACTTTCAACCCAGACTGATGTACCCAGCAAAACTTTCATTCAAATTTAATGGAGAAACAAGATATTTCCATGACAAAGAACAACTGAAGAAATTCACATCCACCAAACCAACCCAAGAAAGAGTATTGAAAGACATACTAGACAGAGATAAAAATGACCACAATCCCCAGAACAACAGAAAGAAACAACCAGGTAGGACAAGCAATTAAATAAGGGGGAAAAGGAGGAAGCAAACAATTGGAACATAACATGGCAAAGTCGAACCAGTACATATCAGTGATATCCATAAATGTAAATGGCCTCAATTCAACTATCAAAAGAAATAGGTTGACAGAATGGATCAAGAAACAGGATCCCACAATATGCTGTTTGCAAGAAGCACATCTGACCCAAAAGGAAACTCATAGATTAAAAAATCAAAGGATGGAAAACAGTATTCCATGCAACAGGAAACCAGAAAAAAGCAGGGGTAACTATTATATTTGCAGACAATGTGAACTTCAAACCTAAAATGATTAAAAGAGACAAAGAAGGTCACTGCATACTAATAAGTGGAAAAATTCAAGAGGAAGAACTAACAATTATAAATATATATGCACCAAACACAGGAGCACCCAACTATATAACACAGATATGAATGGACATGAAAAACCAAATACACAAGAACACAATTATTATAGGTGACCTTAAGAGCCCATTGTCACAAAGAGATAGATCAACCGGGCAAAAAGTCAGCAAAGAAATAATAGAACTGAATCATACCTGTGAGCAATTGGACTTAGTAGATGTTTACAGAGTGTTCCACCCAGCCACATCAGGATACACATTCTTCTCAGCTACACATGGGACATTCTCCAAAATAGACCGTATATTATCCCATAAAGCATTCTTAAGTAAATGCAAAGGTATTGAAATTATCCCATGCATAATATCTGACCATAGCACACTGAAATTGTATATTAATGGCAAAAGAAATTTCAAAACCTGCATAAATACATGGAAATTAAGCAACAACCTTTTGAACAACCAGTGGGCTACAGATGAAATTAAAGAAGAAATAAAGCAATATCTACAATTCAATGAAAATGCAGAAACAACATACTGTAATCTGTGGGATGCAATGAAAACAGTGTTAAGAGGGAAATATATAGCAATAAATTGTCATATCAAGAAAACAGAATGAGCACAAATAAACAACCTAATGCTTCATCTCAAGCTTGTAAAAAAGAAGAGCAAGTTAAACCAAAAGCTCATAGAAGAGAGGAAATAGTAAAGATTAAAGTAGAAATCAATGCAATTAAAACCAAAAGAACAATACAAAGAATTAATGAATAAAAAAGCTGGTTTTTTGAGAGAATAAACAATATTGACAAACCTCTAGCTAACCTTATAAAGAAAAAAAAACCCAAATTCACACAATAAGGACTGAAAAGAAGGAAATTACTACAAATCTCATGACTATTCAAAAGATCATGAATACCTACTTTGAAAATCTCTACTCACATAGAGTGAAAAACACAGAGGAATGGACAGTTTCTAGAAACATATGAACTACCAAAGCTCAACCAAGAAGATATAGCAATTTTGAATAACCCAATAATGGCTATTGAAATTGAAAACATGATAAAAAAAACTTACCAACAAAGAAAATCCCAGGTCCTGATGGATTCACAGCTGAATTCTACAAGAAATTTAGAGAAGATTTGGTGCCAATACTCCTTAAACTCTTCAATGAAATTGAAAAGAAAGCAATCCTCCCAAAATCATTCCTGGGGGCAAGTATTACTCTCATACCAAAACCAGAGAAAGACCCAACCAAAAAGGAGAACTACAGGCCAATCTCACTAATGAACATTGATGCAAAGATTCTCAACAAAATACTGACAAATAGAATGCAGCAAATCATCAAGAAGATTATACATCATGACCAAGTGGGGTTCATTCTAGGAATGCAGGGATGGTTTAATATATGCAAATCAATAAATGTGATACACCACATCAACAGAGCCAAAAACAAAAACCACATGATCATCTCAATAGATGCAAAAAAAGGTTTTGATAAAGTCCAACACATGTTCATGATTAAAAACTCTTCAGAAACTTGGAATACATGGTGTCTACCTCAACCTTATAAAGGCCATCTATGACAAACCAAAAGTAACATTGTACTAAATGGAAAAAAACTGAAAACTTTCACTTTAAAATCAGGAACAAGACAAGGATGTCCACTATCACCACTCCTTTTCAATATAGTTCTGGAAACACTAGCCAGGGCCATCAGACAAGAGAGAGAAATAAAAGGAATAAAGATTGGAAAGGAAGAAGTTAAATTATCACTATTTGCCGATGACAGGATACTCTATATAAAAGGCCCAAAAAACTCCACTAAAAGACTACTAGAAGTAATAGACAAATTCAGCAGTGTAGCTGGCTACAAAGTCAATGCTCAAAAATCAATAGCATTCCTGTACACAAACAAGAAACTCACGGAGAGACAAATAATGGAAATATAGCCCTTCACAATAACATCTAAAAAAATGAAATACTTAGGAATCAAGTTAACTAAAAACATAAAAGACCTATATACTGAAAATTATACTATGCTAAAAAAGGAGATTGAAGAGGATATTATAAAATGGAAACAGGTTCTATGCTTTTGGCTGGGAAGAACCAACAATTATATAGTTTGTCTCTATATACAACCAATAAAGTAAAGAGACAAACTATACAATTGGAACTTATGAGACACAATGAAAGCAGTCAAAGGGAAATTTATAATAGCGAATTCCCATATCAGAAAAATAGAACAAGCTCAAAAAGCAACCTAATTTTGAACCTGAAGCATCTAGAAAAGAAAAGCAAGTCAAGCTCAAAGCTCAAACAAGAGAGAAAAGACCAAAGCAGAAATTAATGCAATCAAGACTAAGAAAACAATGTAAAGAATCAATGAGTCAAAGAGTTGGTTCTTTGAAGGATTCAATAAAATTAACAAATCCTTTGCCAACCTTGTCAATAAAAGACTGAAATCTATGCATTTACAAATGAAAAGAATGAAATCAACAGATCCTTCAAAAATGCAGAATATCATCAATACCAACCTCAAGAATCTACATTCTAAGAAGTTGGAGAACACAAAAGAAATTGACAGATTCTTAGATACATAGGAATCATCAAAGCTGAATCAAAAGATGTAAAAATTCTAAGTAAGCCAATATCAATCAATGACGTTGAAGAAATTAAAAACTACCAACAAAGAAAAGGACAGGTCCTGATGGATTCACTGTTGAATTCTACAAGAAATTTAATGAAAAGCTAATGCCACTGCTTCTCAAACTCTTTAATGAAATCAAAAGGGAATCAGTACTCCCAAAATCATTCCTGGAAGCAAGCATTAATCAGAGAAGGATCCAACCAAAAAAAGACAACTACCGCGTAGTCTCCCTAATGAACACAGATGTGAAAATATTCAGTAAAATACTGGCAAAGAAAATGCAGCAAATCATCAAGAAGATTATATACCATTACCAAGTGGGATTCATCCAAGGGATGCAGGGATGGTTCGATACATACAAATCAAGAAGTGAAACCTACCGTATTAACAGAAGCAAGGACAAAGCCCATATGATGATCTCAATAGATGCAGAAAAACATTAGGCAAATTCCAACACCTATTTGTGACAAAAACTACAGAAAATTGGAATAGATGGTCTTTATGTCAATCTGATAAAAGCCATCTATTATAAACCAACAGCCAACATCATACTAAATGATCAAATGTGAAATATTTCACTTTGAAATCAGGAACAAGGCAAGGATGTTCAATATCACTATTGTCATTCAATACAGTTCTGTAAACACTAGCCAAGACAAGTAGACAAGAGAAAGAAGGAAAAGGAATAAAGTTAGGAAAGAAAGAATTTAAATTATCACTATTTACAAATGACATGATACTTACTCTATGTAAAAATCCCCAAAAACTCCACCAAAAGACTTCTAGATTTAAGAACCAAATTCAGTACTGTATCTGGATATGAAGTCAGTACTAAAAAAACCAATAGCATTCTTATACACTAGCAGCAAACTCATTGAGAGAGAAATTAGAAAAAAATCGCCTTAAAAATAGCACCCCAAAATGAAATTTTAGGAAGTGGTCTAATGAAGAATGGATAAGACTTTTACATTGAAAACTATAGTGCTCTGAAAAGAGAGAGAAGAATTATTAGAAAATGGAAAGATAATCCTTGTTCTTAGGTAGGAAGAACCAACATAGAGAAAATGCCCATACTCTCAAAATTGTACAGATTTAATGCAATCCTGATCAAAATTCCAATAGCATATCTCACAGAATTAGAAAAATATACTAAAATTTATTTGGAACCAGAAGAGACCTAAAATAGCAAAGGCAATTCTGAGCAACAAAGGCAAGCAGGGACCATCACAATCCCTGGCTTGAAATTATACTACAAACCTACTGTGATAGAAACAGCATGGTACTGAAAAAATAAATAAACAGACACAAGGATCAGTGGAACAGATTAGAGGATGCACAAACAACTCCAAACATACTAACCCACCTTACATTTGACAAATGAGCCAAACACTTTCAATAGAATAAAGATAGCTTTAATAAATGTTGCTGAATAAACTGGTTTTCTACACAGCAAAGATTAAATCTAAGCCTGTATGTACCCCATGCACTAAACCAAAATTGAGATGGATAAAAAATCTAAATATTAAAACACAAACACTAAATATGCTGGAAGATATGCTTGAAGGTATAAGCAAAGACTACAAATAAAACCCCAATTGCACAGTAAATGTTACAAAGAATCAACAATATATGGGATCCCATCTTAATAAAACACTTTTATACAGCAAGAGAAACCACCAGCTGAGTGAAGAGACAACCCACAGGGTGGGAAAAAATTTTTGCCAGCTGTTCTTCACAAGAAGGACTAATATCTAAAATATATGAATAACTCAGAAAAAAATGAGACGACTCAAATATAAAGACCAAATCCAAAACTGAGTATATGAAATGACTACATTCTCAGATTAAAAAAAAATAGAAGTGTCAAATAAATGTACAAAAAATGTTCAATATCACTGGTCATTCAAGAATTGCAAATTAAAACAATGCTGAGATTCCATATCACCCCAGAAAGAACAGTTATTATCAAGAAATCAATCAATATCAAATGCTGGAGGGGCTGTGTGGAAAAAAAAGAACACTTCTCCACTGTTGGTGGGAGTATAGACTGGTGCAACCACCGTGGAAGTCAGTGTGGAGATTCCTCAAAAAACTAGGACGAAAAGTTTCATTTCATCTAAATTTTCCACTGCTGAGTATCTTCCTGAAAGAATTAAAATCATCAGGGCCTGGGATTTAGCTCAGAGGCTTAAGCACCTGCCTTGCAAACATGCACTTATGAGTTTGATCCCCTGCTCCAAAACAAAGAAAGGCATCATACCAAAGTGATACAGGCACACCCATGTTTACAGCAGCAGAGTCTGTAGTAGTTAAATCTTGGAAAAGACTGATGCCCATCACCAATGAATAGATAAATACATGTTTCTATATACAGTGGAGTAGGACTATGTCATAAAGAAGGATAAGCTTGAGACATTTCTAGCTGAATGGATGCCCCTTGAGACCATACTCGTAAGTGAAATAAATTGGACACACAGATTTCAATATCACATTGTTCCTCTGATGTGAGAAATGGAAAGGGTAAAGGAAGAGCAAAAAGTAAAACAGATATTAGAAAACAGGAAGAAAATGTTCAGATGGGAAGGGGTCCAGGGTTGGGCGGATGGGAAAGGAAGGAAGGGAAAAGGAAAAAAGAGCAGAAGGAAAAAATGGAGACAAAGCTTTTGTAAATAAGAAGGGAAAGAAGGGTTACTGAAGGGGAGGGGGTTGAGGAAAAAAGAAGAATCAAGATATATCACATACTGGTACTATTATCATTGTGTGTATTTAAATTGTACCAATAAAATTAATAAAATATGGACAAAAGGGGAGGCTGAGGATATAGCTCAGTATTAGAGCACTTGCCTAGCATGTGCAAGGTCCCGAGTTCCATTCCCGGCACTGCAAAACTGGAAAAGGAAATATGTGATGCTGTCATATTGCTGGAGAGAGTAAAAAAACAACCACATTGGAAAACTGTAATATATTTGCAAGAGAAATATGCACATTATTTTCACAAGACAACTGTGCAAGAGTGTTTGCAGTAGCTTTAAGTTGGAAACAATCTCAGGTTTCATTTAAAAGTGAATGGTAGATACATACAATATAACGTTTTCTCAGCAGCAGAGAAAAACTGCCCACTGTCTACCCAGATTCAAGCTGAGACTTGGTACTTCAGCGTGTCTGTTAGTCTCCATATTGCATCTCAGGAGTGAAACAAGTTGATTCTTGTCATTCAAGGGTTCTATAGTCAAGCATTTGACTGGTTGCTAAAATTTGTTTGAAAGTGCAAAATAAATACTTGTAGCATTTTCTTCTTCACTTGAGGACACAGGTGGGATGGTTTTAGAGTCACTGTTGTGTACATCTCCAGGAAGGCCTAGGTCTTCTTCCAGCTCTTATACTATAAACAAGTGTACTGTTGTGATCTATTTGATGCTACATACTCACATCTGTGTGCTTTTTGTTGCTGATTTTCTGAGCATGTGACTGAGGAGCTATGTAGTGTGCCTAAGTGAAGAAGGCTGTGAGGCACGTTTTAGAGAAAATGTATTTAAAAAGATGTCTTTAAACAGAAACACCCAAAAGATTGCTTTGGTTTTCTCTGTATGTGTTGACCAGTCAATGCATGATTTTTATATACTTACATGTATGATTAGTTGATTAAACTGTCGCCTGAGGCTCACAGGAAACTAAGCCTTATTTTTTTCCAGGAGCAAGTGTTGAGTGTTGGTTAATTCAATGTCGGTGGTGACTTTACAAAACACAGCTTATTGCAAACAATGAGTATCAACTGTAGCAGCAATGTGGACACATCTCTCAGATACCGTGCGCCAGATGTAAGCCTAAGTCCCATAGGATTTCCTTTATGTTCAACTCAAAACAAGTCAGTCTAATCTACAGAAGTCAGCACAGCCATGGTCTTCAGAGGTGTACCTACTAAAAGCAGCATGCATGAATTCTTGGGGTTGATAGGAATGTTCTGTATCTTGACCAGTGGGCTGGAAATTAAGACAGAAGAATTGATTTTAATTAATGACTGCCTACGCCCAGGTGGTCCAATCCATTGCTTTGGGTTTGCTAGGTGCATTTTCTTCTATAGCCACATGGCGGCAGTATATAGAAATCGGGAAAATCCGTGGCACAGCAAAGTACATCCTTGAGGCCTCCCTACCTCTGCCTGGGCCTTCTTGTATTTATGAATATGTTAATCTTTTCCTATGTTTTTTGCAATTTATATTATGCCTATACTTTGGCCCCAACAAAATTGTAAGAGCGTTGTACTTCTAGTCTCTCTAAATAGCTTTTTAAAAAACATTTATGTCCTTTGTCCTTTTGTGATTTTCTTCTCATATGTGTTGTGAGGTAGGGATTTAATATAATAAAATTTTATTTTCAAGCAATTAGTCAGTTTACTATGCTTTTAAGGGGCTTTCACAGGCCCGTGAGTTAGTGTAAGTGGGAATTGAGAACATGACTTGGGAGCCTGAGAAAAGTGAAGTTCCAGGTCTCCTGAAGATGCATGGATGGAGGAGGATCCATGACACAGCTGCTTCTCCCACCTGTCACTGTGTGTGTCTGCTGCTCTGTGATTTTTGCTGTCTCTGATCTTGGCACGATGGGAAAAGATCACTCTTCGTCACGAGTTACAGCTTTTCATTAGAAAGTCACTAACAGAGTCCTCATTACTTTCTTGTTGTTGGCACACAATACCCGACACCCACAAGCTGAAGCAGGAAAAGTTTATTTGTGGAGGTTTTAGTCCACAATAAGCTGGCTACAAGGCAGGGTGGCATGGCAGAGGGACACAGCAGAGGACATCTGCTCATGGCATGGTGGCAAGAAACAGAGACTGAAGGAGGAGGAGAGAGACCCTTCTAGGCCATGACCTATCTCTTCCCACCAGGCTTCGCCTTAACATCACTTTAGCCCACATTCATCAGTGGGCCAATCGACTGATGAATGCCATGGCCCCATGATCCAGTCACTTCCCCAAAGCCCCACTTGTGAGTGCATGCGGCTTTGGGGGACGTCTATATGTAAAGCATGTAGACAGAGAGACAAATTTCCTTGGGTTCTGGCCAAATGGTTCCATCTAGGAGTCCTCATGGACCATCTCTCCCTTCCCAACAAGCAATCTCTGAGGAATGTGGCAATCTATCAAGTGTCCAGATTCAATTTATCTTAGTAATTGAGACACAGGTTTAGAAAGCATGCAGAGTAGATTTGCAAACAGTCCCATGGACAGAGCAAGTAATACTAGGGAAAAACTTTTTTTAAAAGCTTGTTGACCTATATATCTGATTTTGCTTCTGGTTCAGGGGCTGTGGTTATATCGAGCCTCACTGGGGGCATGATGCAGTTCCATGTCCATTTCCAGATTTATTAGCAGAATTCAGTTGCTCTAGAGTTGTTGGACCGAGGGCCTCTGTTTCTTGCTGACTGGTGGCTGAACACCTTCCTCAGACCCACACTACACTGCAGTCTCCACAGGGCAGCTTACAGCATGGCGGCCTTCTACTCTCAGCAAGCAAGACAGGAAGAGACAACAAGCACTTTGGAAGTTAGAACCCTTGTGATGTCCCCTCACTTTTGAAATATTCTGTTTGTCTGAAGGCAGTTTTCAGGTCTAGCCACATTCGAGAGTAGGGACTTACCCAAGGGTGCTGACTCAGGAAGTAGGGTCATTAGGGGCCATCTTAGAAGCTGCCTCCCACATGGGTATAACCAGGAACTGATTTTGTCAAAAGCAGAAATGTTGGATAGGTCCATGTTCGCATTCTCACATTAAAGAGAATGTATGTATTTCTAACCTCCCTTGCTCATGTCAAAGACTATTTCAAAACAAAATGTCTTTAAGAGTTGAAAGGACATGGTAAGGGAGGTCAACAGGTTGGACTGCGCCGATTTTCAAAACATCTAGAGCTGACTGGCAACGGCTCCTTTACATTTAAGGAGGGCAAACTATATTTCAAGGACTGGTTCCTGAAAAGAATGCATCTAAAAGAAGAAAAAAAAATCACTTTTTTAAAAAAACTAAAAGCCCTTTCTTCTCTAATTTAGGCAGATGGGTGATCTAGTCCCTGCCCCTCTCTTTCAGGCTTCTCTCTACCACACATTGCCGGGTGCACCTCCTGCCAGTCACCTAAATATTCTCTTTTCTCTACATCTTATTTCATTCAAACGATCTCAGATGTCACTTGCCCAGAGGGAACTTCTCTAACCATTATATGAAATAGTATCAACCAACCTTTTGTCCTGCGTCTATTTTTCTTGAGAGTAATTACCACTTTCCAAAACTACATCATGCATTTATTTATCTGTGTGTTGCCTGACTTTCCACTGGGATAAAGCTCTACGAATTGCACAGCTTCAGCCCATTGCTCTAGTACCTGAAAAAGCACTACATTGGTTCTTATCAGTAATGTTGTAAAGTAGACAAAAGAAAAAAAAATAACAACAAAACAAAAAGGAACCCAGAATAGAGAAGCCCATAAGAAACACGCTGGGAAGAGGAGAAACAGAACTTGAGCAAACACTATGAAGAACAAACAATGATCATTTGCTACAATTGTGAAAATACAAATTAATGCACAGGGGCAATATTTATATTTTGCATAAATATAACTCATTTTAGAACAATCCCAAGTGACTCAAATGAACCAAACTACTTGGCAATATTCTGGACAGCGCTTAAAACTGTCCCTTTTTTCTAAGAAAGTTCTGCAGCACAGCCAGTCTCGCATCCCTTTTCATTCCAAGAGCTAATTTCTGAGGATTCTCAGGGAGGGGACTGAGCTCGCCCGCCCTCTTTTATGAAATGTATTCTTGTCTCTATTTGACTGGCTGCACTTCCCAGATTCGTCACTTTTATTGGTTTATCCCCCGTCCATCACTTCCGTATGCAAGGATTCTATTGGTCCGCTGCCGCAAACCTCCGGCAGCTGGCTGTGCTCAGGCAGGAGGAGTTCCCCGGTGACGTCAAAGGTGCTCCCGGCCCACATTCCAAAGCCTGGGAGGAGACGTCCCTCCGCTCTGCCTTTGTGGGCGGGACAAAATGAAGAGAAAGACTTTTTATTGGGTCTAGTGGGAGAGGAGGGTGTCTGATTGGCTACTGCTCTGAAGGGAGGTGGGGCCGCAGCTGGGGAGTCTCAAAGTTTCTGTCTGGAGCGATAGTGGAAAGTGGGCTTCTGGCGAAGGGACTTTCTTGGGATGCGAGCTGATTTCTTGCCTCCAGTTTGGATGCACACCCCTGCTTAACCCTCTCAGCCTCCGAGCCCCCGAGACCTGGGCGGCTGTGTGTCCGGGATCCTCAGATCTCCGGCCAGGGCAGCAGACACACACACACACGCACGTACACGCGCGGCGGCCTCTCACCGGCCCAAGGCGGCTCTGTGGGCCCCTCAGACCTCGGCGGCTTCGCCCGGCCGGCTCCGAGCGCCATGGAGGTGCTGGAGAGCGGCGAGCAGGGCGTCCTGCAGTGGGACCGCAAGCTGAGCGAGCTGTCAGAGCCCGGGGACGGCGAGGCCCTGCTGTACCACACGGTGAGGACGCAGCCGGGGTCCCGGGGCGGCACGACCTCGCCTGGGCGCGGCGCCCCCGAGGGAGGGCCAGAATCCGAGGCCCGGGGCGAGGCCGTGTGCACCTGAGCGGAGGCAGCGGGCCGCTGGTCTTCTCAAGCTCGCCCCAGGATCGCGGCGCTCCATGTACTCGCGCCGGGCCTTACCCATCTGGAATTCCATTTCCATCGCTAATGGTATCGCCAGGTAGAGGAGGTCATGTGTTTGGAAAAGGACACGTCGTCACTTAGTTTCCTATTGATTTTTGTGGGAAGGTTTTAAAAAATCTGTACAAGCCTAAGCAGCATTTCCTGTCTGTCTCGCACTCTCCACCCCCTTTGCTTTATTTATATTTTTAAGAGTACACACGTGCGTGCGCGTGTTGAAACCCTGCTCCACATTAGGAAGGAGGAGGCTTTATTTGGTTTCTTAAAGGGTGCAGCCAGGAAATCTGCCTCCTCTCTGTTCAGAGGAAAGAGCGGCAGAGGAGTGTGGAAAATGTGAGTGAAGCAGTTGCAGCTTTCAAAAGGCTTTGGGGAAGGTGGGACCGCTCACCAGGTCCTTGTGCTGCGTGCCTCAGAGACTTCTCAACTGCTTTAGTCGTGGTTGAGCATTGCGCATTTCTTTTAAAGTTTGCAATTTCGACTTTGTGGCATTAAATTTGCGCAATGAAATTTTGTTTCCAGTAGCCAGCACTGATAAGATGACTCTTTTGTGGCTTCCATAAGCCTGTGGATGTTTGTAGTGAGGGAGACAGGAGGGAGGACATTGATATGAAGAGAGGCTTGGCTGCTGTCCCTTCACGGTTCTGGTAATGGAGTCTAGCGCCAGGATATTTGAAACTTTTGCAAAATGGCCTGCAGGCTCCAACTTTTTGGCCTTTGCCTCTGCCTTACGTTATTCTGGGAAAAGAGATGAGTGTCTCCCTGCTGATCCCACAGAAGGGTTTGTGGTGGCTGAGGAAGGCTTGTTTAAAAAAAAAAAAAAAAAGCAGCGTAGGGTGCTGAGAGGGAGTGGCGGTTCAAGCCGGGGCAAAAGCCAGATGTGCTGTGTGAGTGTCTGGGCTTTGCTCAGTGGGCTGTCCCGAGGAGACCATGTGGTCCGCATTTGGACTGGGAGCCCAGATGTGATTCCTATCGTCTGTAAAGACCTCGGAGCATATTTATGATTATTTCCTGCTGTAGATGTGTCTACTGAATGAGCTACATTTTAACCATATGTGGAGGGACAGCTCTTCTCTATTCTTAAACATAGGGTTCTAATGCCACAGCTCACAGATTATCTTTCAGCTGATGGCATGAAATAGGGACAGGCATCCTCACTGCTGTTCTTGGACCCGGTGGTTTGCAGTGTGAGGTCACAGGCAGGAGTTTCTGATGGTAGCTGTGATGCTACCTGTAACTCCAGGACCAGAGACCTTGCATTCCTTTGACATTAACAGCTCAGGTTTTCCATGTCATTTGTAGAAGACTTTTTTTTGTTTGTTTGTTAGCAGGGATCGAACTCATGACCTAGTGCTTGCCAGGCAGACGCTCATGCCACTGAGCTAAATAATCCCCAGCTCCATATCATTTGTAAAGCGATGATGTAGGCTTCTTTTTCTTCTAATGTCATTTTAAATTTTTTGGTTTTTTGTTTAAATGTAATTTTTTTTTAAATTTTTTGACCACATCTTGCTAAACTGCCCATGCTGGGCTTGAATTTAGAAACCTCCAGCCTCCGCCTACTCGAGTGCCGGAGCCACAGGGGTGTGCCCTTATGCCTGGTTGCCTCTGTCTCTTTGTGAACATTGAGTACTAGGGATTGAATATAGGGCTGTTACACAGAACTATATTCCTAGCCCTCTTTATTTTTCATTTTGAGACAGGATCTTGCTGAGTTGTTAAGTTGCACAGGGTGGGCTTGAATTTAAGATTCCTCTGCCTCCGCCTCCCAGAGTACTTTTTTAAAAAAATGACTATTACGTTCTCCATTTAAACAAGTGTATCTCTTCTGAACGCTTTACTCACATAAAGTGCCACTCATCATTGCTGCAAGTCTACAAACTGTATAAATAAATTAATGTTAAAAGAGGAGTTGGATTGGGTGGCACAAACAATTGGATTATATCCCTTTGAACTGAGAAGGGTTTGGTAAAGATTTGAAAATGGATAATTTCTCATCTATTTCTTAAACCCTGGAGGGCATTGTGGTACAGAGCTGGTTTTTACTCCCATTTTCCCACAATGTGGGGTAGCCAGATCTCTAGCTAAATCCCTACATGGAGAAGGGTGGCCTGATTCAGTGATGTGCTCATTCTTGTAATGAATGTTTACTGACTATCTTGTATGTGCCAACACGGTTCTAAGCACATCAGTGAACAAAAGCAGACAAAAATTCTTGACCTGGAGAAGCTTACATCCTTGCCTGTGCACACATAGATAGGAAAAATAAACAATAAATGATAAACATAACAAAGAAGTAATCCCTATGTTAGTATAAGTGCTACACAAAAAGTAAAAGAACAAAAAAAAAAGTAAAAGAACAAGTAGATGATATACAAAATAGAGAAGTAACTGGTATAATATGTTACACAATATAAATACTCTAGAAAAAGTAAACATAGAATAGGGTAATGGGAATTGAAAATTCCTGATGGAGCAGGGGCAAAATATGGTATTTAGTTGAGTGAGAAGAAGAAGCCTTCTACACAAAAATGTGAAAGAGTGGAGAGTTGTTAGCTCAGCTGGATGCAAAGCAGAACGGAGGCAAAGGGGAGGCACATTTGATCCTAGCGGATGGTGACACCACCTTCTATTGCAGAGTCCTCAATTTCAGTGAATTCTTTTCCTTGTAAACCCAGGTTCTTTCTGAGGCACGACTGCCCATTTCTGGAATGACCAAGTGAAACATTGTACTTTGAATGGATTGGGCATTGACCAGGGAAAGGAGCACTGTGGGGAAGGGGAGGCAGAGGAAAGTTGGGACAGTGGTAAGACAGGAGGATGGCTACCATCTGTGGAATGCTGCCACCCCAATGGGAGGGCTGTCTGCCCTACAGAGCCCCACCTTTGGTTGGGTGATCTGCTGTCCCCATTTTGAAATTTTTAATACTTTTCAAACGGGGCCCTGCAGTTTCACATAGGGGTCCTACAGAAAGACATTGTGTTCAGTGTTTTCCAAAAATGTAACCATTTATCCTTCTTAACAACACAGTGAGGGAGCCAGTTTTTCTTAGTCTCAGTTTACATACAAGATAACCAAGACTTCATGAGTACAAACAACTTTGCTCAACCCTGCAGCTAATTGCTGACATAGTCATGATTCAAACACAGGTCTGTCTGTCTGCCTCCAAATACCACCTTCTTGCTTTAGGAATTAAGAATCCCGGTGTGATGACCAGCAGATAGGATGAATGACACAAAAACCACTGAGGCCAAAAGCAGCTAATGTTTAATGGGCGTTGACAATGATAGCACCAAACCTTCTAAGTATGATCGCTCTCGTCGTTCTGAATAAGGACTTCATTACACAAGCTTGGCCTGAATACACTGCTTTAGCAAACGGGTCACATACCTGATTTTAAAAATATGAAATGTTCAAGGAACCTAAGGCTCCAATTATCACATTTCTCAGGCCCCTTCTATGAGCAGTGGAAAAGGAACCTAAGGCTCCAATTATCACATTTCTCAGGCCCCTTCTATGAGCAGTGGAAAGCAGTGTTTTTCTCATTTGGTTAGTTTTGAAGACTTTTGGTCCAAGAGAACAAAGGCTGGGAGGAAACGGATTTAAAGTCTACAATGTAACAAAGCTCGCGGTAGGGTAAGTGTGAAGTTGCTCATCAGATCCTGACCTACTAAAGCTAGGGGTTTGTTCTTGAAGCCTGAAAGTGTTTTCTTGTGCTGAGGGTTGGGGAGTAGCTCGGAGGTAGAGTGAGCGCTTTGCACACGCAGAGACCCTGAGCTTTCTCCGCAGCACCACACACTGTCACAGAAATAGTTTTTGCTAGGAAGGTGGAATTTTATTTTAATTCAGTCAGTGGTGCTTTTGAACACTATTGCTTCCAGACTGGGCACAGTCTAAAAGTGTGTTCAGAAAAGACAGTAGTTCTAAAGAAATAAGGAATATTTGTCAGTGTTTGATATCATTGTAAGGGATTTGCTTCTTTCTCCAAAGCTGCCTGGGTGTTGAACATTTCTAAGAAGAGCAAAATAATCTGTTCCCCTATGTGTATCATGTACACATAGACTGTGTGGGAGGGTGGTCAAGAAATGGGTAGCTTTCTCTGGAGGGGGTTTGGGGTCCAGACGTCAGGAGAGGAAGGAGCCTCATCTCCACTCCATACCCCTTGGTGCTGTTTAAGATTTTATCTCATGGATATTTTTAGGAAATGCAGATTTATAATTTAAAGACATCATCTAAAACCAATTAGAGCTGATTTTTATCTGAGTATCTTTGGAGGCAGAGAGCGCTTTGGTGGTGTATGAGAGCTCCACACGACTCAAGTGGCTACTGGCCTTGAGTGAAGGGGAAGATGGGAATGCTGGGTAGAAAGGGGGTTTCCGCGGGAGATGGACAGAGGGCTTTTTGTATGATAAACCTTGAGAACTCGCTTTCTTTTTTATCCTACCCAGTTTGGCCATTTGGAAATAAAATACTGTCTCAATTTTTGCAATGATTATGTCTTTCTTAAAAAGTATATAATAGAAAATAGTCTTTTGCAAAGATAATAATAATAGAAGTTCTTCTTGGTTTAAGTGTACAATACATGGAAACCCAGTTATTTGAAAAATTATTTCATGGTTATGCTAGTCAAATACCATATCTGGGCAGTTCCTAAAGTGAAGTGCCAGGTGTCAGACAGTGGTATGTGAGGAGTTAAGGGGACGCTCAACCTTCAACCTGCTGGCATCTGGTGGGGAAGCATTTGGCTTCCACATATCGCTGATTGCTGGGAAGCAGTTGGCTGACTGCTAACTTTCCTGTTCCGCCTTGTGGGCCCAGAGACTGACCAGGTCTGGTAGGATGTTGAAACTTTGGGTTTGATGTTCAGCTTGGGGTCATCTCCTGTTGTCTCTTGACCAGAATTTGAAAGTTGATGTGGGTCCTCACTTGCTGCTAATGTCATTATTTATGGTCACCTAAACGCCACCAGCTAAATAAGCATGGAATCCTGGTAGGTCATGGAATTATGAAGTCTAATTTGCCTTCAAGGCCCTCATTTGACCTTTTCACTCCTTCACCCCTTTGTACCCTTCTCGCTCAGACTGCAGATGCTCATTTTAATGACTTTCTCTTTCTATTTCCCGCTCTTCAAAGTTTGCTCTTGGAAAAGACTTTGTAAGATTACAGTAAAATTTTAAATATTAGCAAGTCTTAATGTGTTACCCCAGTGGGTGTTTATATTTAACAGTCATTTAGGTCAAAGAAGTGAACCTCTAAATGGAGAATTTAAGGCAACAGCAATTGTAAGAGGGGAGGGACCTTCAGGAGCTGGGAGAAGAACCCACTGAGGGGCAGTGCAGTTTTGTGTTTCCCACCCTCTTAAAAACTCCTACATATAATATTCTGAATATCTGCAAGAGTCTTTGATGCAGTATTTCTTAGGATGGAAGAAACTTTTCTTAGATGTTTACCAGGTGATTTTTCATAGAGCTTTAGTGGTAAGGATTGGTTCACATGACCGTTCCTAAACCAGCGGCTGGAAAGGGGCTTGAGATTTACATGTTTGGCCCAGGTGAATCATTTAGAGATGAAAGAGATGATAGAGTTTCAGACAGTATGACCATTAGTATAATAATCTGAATTGACAGCTTTTTCCTTTGTCAAAAGGTGTATGTGTTTTTTAACAAACAAGAGTTTGTTTGTTTATTTGCACAAAGACTAACAACTAGGAAAGATTTTAAAAATCCACCATAAATAGCCCCAGAACAAAGGAACAAACCCAAATATTGTGCTACCTGCAAAGTTCTGAAAATGTTACTTAACTGTGCTGTCATTAGCCACAAAGGAAGGCTGCAGAGGCAGGAGATGACTGTGTGAGGTGTGTGCAGCAGCTACTCACGGAGCAAGTGGCTGTCCAGGAGGGAGAGTGGTTGTGTCCTAACTCACTAACCAGGGCATGGACAATTAACTGTATCACCCGGAGTCTCAGCATCGTGGTCAAATACTGGGGCTGGAGATAGCTACCTGGGCCTGTCATCTTGCTCACTGTGCAAGACAAGAATGACTTGTTCTGTTTGAGGGCCGTGGCAGGTGAAAAGCTGAATGCCGGTTTTCAAAGGAGCTATTTTTCCAGTTGTGTATAGCTGTTCAAATATTGATGAGGCCACCTGTGCCTGTTGGCAGCTTGAGCTGCCTGCTGCAGCCTGGCATGTCCCTCCTCTGTCTGTTGAGTCTCTTGGGACAAACATCCCTTGGCCTTTGCTGGGCTTTTGGTATGGTTGAGGCTCCTGGCTGCTGGGCATTGGAATTGTTGAATGATCCTGTGCGTGAGGAGTGTGTCTACATTCCTTGCTTTTGTGAATCAGAATGGAAAGGAAATGGTGACATCACCCACCTTTGTGCTGATTGTGAGCTAAATCCTTCTTCTCTCTGCTCATTAGATGCTCTTTGCCTCTTTTGAATATAGTTCTAAGGGACTTTGATTTATTTCCCTGCTTTGTACACAGGGAGGCACACAGAGAGTTATAGCTCATTTGACCTGTGGAGGGTCTAAGATCGAGAGCAGTGAAGAGAGTTACCCATCTGAACAAGAGACAGGACTGTCTTTTTGATACTCCCATGACAATGAGGTCAAGTGCAGGCTTCTCAGCGGTCCATAATAATTGCTTGATACATCATTAATTAAATGGAGCAGGACAGTCCTGGAGAATGAGGAAGCTGGGTGGCTTTGGCTTCTTTTTCTAATATATTTTTCTAAACTCTGGATTCCTGCAAGTGTATCTGCAAATAAGAACATTTAGTGTAGTGGTGACTTGGGCAGTTCAGTGTGAACATCTCTGTTTCTTTTAGAACAGATGATTAGGACAAAGTGGTTGAATAATATGAAGCAGGGGCAAAGGCAGCATCTGGGAATCATCCAGGCAGATTTGGACTTGAGGGCTGGTTTCACCCTGGTGACCTTCCGCGTGTCATCCGGGGCTCAGCCTGTCCTCTACTAGATGCATTTTCCACCCTAATTTAGATGCCTTCTCTTTGAGGACAAGGTTCTCTGCCTGAGGACTTGAACATCATTCTGAAAGCAGAGGGAGGCCTATCATTATTCTTTCTCCTGCATCTCTATTTCCTTTCTACCTTTGCTCTAAACACAGGTCTCTGCCTTGGACATGTGCCTGCCAGATGCCCCTGCTTGCTCATTTTTTCTCACTTGTTTATGCACAAGTTCTTTCAATCAAGTGATCAACAGCTGCAGCCTCCATTTCCTCACTTTCCCCTCATTGTCAGACCTCTGTGCTCTGGTTCCTAGTGCTGATTGCAGGTCCACCAGTCTCTCCCCAGCTGCTCAATCCAATAATCCTTTTTCTGTCCTTACCTGCTAGGTCTCATGGGAATATTTGGCAGTAGTGATCAGAGGGTCTTCTTGTAACTTAGTTTTGCTTTGGTGTCCATGATACTCTGGGAGATTAGTTTTCCTCTTTCATCGGCTCCCTTCCTGCCTGTTAAATGTGAGCATTTGGTGCTCTGCCTTCTTTTTCTGGGTGCTGCTCTGTCCTCCATCAACTTCCTGGCAGCTGGTTCTTAGATCTTCATATCTGTTGTTTGTCTGTTGATGGAAAGCAGGAGATCTGTGGAGTATGACCCAAGACTTCTCCGTCCGCCTCAGCTGCCAGGCAACTCTGGCTGGGTAAATTGGAGTCTTCACAGCGTGTTACTCTGACTAAGACGAGCCGGGGACACTTTGAACAGAGTTAGCACTGCACCCCTGATTATCTCAGGGACTGTTTGGTGACTCAGCTTTCCACAGTGTAGACTCACAAGGAGCTCACCGGTCATTCCTGGGACACAGCTGCTTCCAGGATCAGCGTCACCCGTTAGATGCATGGCATGTTTTGACTGGAATTTTGCTTGTTCTTTGGCTTGGGAAACCCTTTGTGGAGTTCAGTGGGGATATGTCTCATCTTTTTTCAGCTGCTTGGAAGGTCAACACAAAAGTCAGATACCACTTCTTAACTCAAGTGCCCCGGATCCCTCTGGTTTATATAGCTGCTGTTAGGTTCAGTTACAGTTGCCTTGTGTTAAGTTACCTGCCTGTGAGTTGCTGTCTTCTGATGTAATTTGTTTATCTAACTTTTGCTCATATTGTGGAAGAGCTTTGTTTTGGGTTTTTGTTTTGGTTTTTTGTTTGTTTGGTTGGTTTGGTTTTGGTGAAGAACTTGGATGGATTACTCAGAACCACCCATATCTCTATGACTGCTTCCTACTAATAGAAGAGAATTTTTCTTTGGGAGATAAAGCATTTTGATGATGACTTTATCATGGTACAATGTACCTCAAGCTCAGATCTCTGTTTAACTGTAAAATTCTTCACTTTATTAAGTTGTCATAAAGTCTTATGTGTATTTCGTATGTCATCCTCCTACCATTGAAAGGCTCTCATTTTGAGAAAATGTGTTAGTAAAATAACAACCACACAACATCAGCAACGGTGGTTGCGTATTTTATCAGGATACCTCCACTGGCTCGAGCTTGTGCATTTTTTTGTCTCTGTTTTCTGACTTAAAATCTTGCTTAAGTAAAACCCAGACAAAATGAAGAATGGAAAAACAGAGAGGCACTGAGGTAGGAAACATTTTTTTAGCATTAGAAAAAAAAAAATCCTCATCAGACTTCTTGGCAAATAAAACGAGTCTGGGGAAAAAAATCCACAAACAGTTTCCTAGTTGTCTGAGTGGAAAATCCTGGTTTTTCAACATTTATATCTTGGAAATGTCTGAATAGTTTTTGTTTAAAGGGAAATTCCTTTTGGCTGAGAAAGAGCTTGCAAGAGTCAAAGTGATAGGGTGATGTTTTTAGAAAACTTGGAGGAAATAGGATTTGTGATGAAAACGCTTTCTCACTGGCCAATTGTGTGAAGTAGAAATTTAATCCAAGGTTACCAACTCTAGTGTTTTAAAGGTTCAGCCATTAATTCCCTTCTTCCTCTCATTTCCTGTCTATGTATCCAGGGGAAACATCTCTCATAGCTGGTTCTTCCTCCAATTTGAGAAACTTTGTGAACTGTGTTTTGTTTTGTTTTGTTTTGCTTTTTTAGCCTATGTATATTCTAGGCAGGGGGATTTACACTGTTGACCTTACAGTTTTCGCAATGGAGTGGGAAGGAAGATAGGTAAGCAAGTCATTGAAATATGTTTTGCATTAGAGCTTTGTTTGGAATATTTCTGTAGCACAGAGGATGAACTGACAAATCCAGAAGGAATAAAGAGCTGGGGAACACTTCATAGAACCGGTGATATTTGTACCGGGCACTGAAGTATAAATGGCAGATCTCTAGGCATTGGGAAGAATAGCTACAAAGTAGAAATAAAAGGTCACGATTGGTTTTGGGAATCTCAAGTAGTTTTACGCAGTTTGAGAATATGATGAAGTTCTGTGGGCAGTGAGCCATTTTGCCATTCTTTTATAAAGGGAAGGATGAGAGACATACTAAAAGAGGAGCAGATGCAGACATGTATTCTAGAAAGGAAATGCGAGAGGTTAAAAAGGAAGGCTTGGAAGGCGAACTGGCGGCAAGATTACCTGCTGGTTAACTGCTCCATCTAAGAAGATGGACGTGGTCCCCACAGAGAAGAGCAAACAAAATCAAGAGGATTGGAAGCTGGATATGGAGATGAGAGCAACCGTGGTGGCCAGAATGGAGTTGCAGTGACTTCCTGTTTGCCCTCTTGATGGACTGAGCTGCTGCTAACCTAGAATGGGAAATGCTTGGAGGGTATATGAGTTTGGTGGGGAAGAGAAGTTTACTTCTAGTCGTGGTGTTGGTACTTCCTTACCTAATGACCACAGAGTTGGAGCCTTTCCTTTCTTTATTCCTTCAGAGTCTTTCTCTAAGAACACATCAGAAGGATTCGTTGACTGCCAGAGATAGAATATGATCCCAGATACATCAACAGTACTCAAAGGGCAGAAAAATAGTGAAAATAAACCATTTGTGCAAATACTCACAGGGGCAGGTGAGGACAAAGGACTTTGTAATAAGAATCCGAACCTGCCGAAGGAATATTAATATGAATGGTTATGGCTTCAATGTAAGTGTGCATCTGGAAGCAGTGCTGTGGTTTCAGGACTTACAGAGGGGCTATACTAAAACACATGGCTGCCCCTCCCAAGCCCTCCGTTTGCTGTTGCTAGATTCTGCCTTTGCTGTCAACTTCTCTGTATTCTGTTGTGTTTTTGTCAGGTCCGTTGGCTCCCAGGGACAAGAGGAACAGGAGAGGGGAAAAAGGTCTTTATCTGGGCCTGAGATCAGTTGTACAATAGCTGAAGACAAGATGCCTGAGGTTCAGCCCGAGCGAAACTGCTCCTCAGAGGAATTTAGGGTTCTCTCCACAGACTTTGGAGGGGTCAGGTCGGCTTCTGATGCCTTGCTAGGAAGCACATTTGGGAGGGGTCAGTCCTGGGGATTGAACCCCAGGTCCTCACACTGAGCTGTATCCCCAGTCCTCTTTTTATTTTTATTTTTTTATTTTGAGACAGGGTCTCACAAGGTTCTGCAGGCTGAGGTCAAACTTAACCATCCTTCTACTGCAGCCTCATATAGGGATTTACCACATTCTTTCAATAAGAAAATACCCTGAGAATTTGAAGCCCCTATATTAAAAACTTCTGCAGAAACACAGACTTTATTTTTTAGAGCAGTTTGAGGTGTACGTCAAACTCAAGCAAGAAATAAAGGTCCTGGAGACCCTGCCCCTTGAGCATGCGGCTTGTCCTGCTACGAACAGACCTGGATTCATAAGCTGAGACTCCCTGTGGCAGCTCTGCATTTTAACTTTCTTTTTAAAAAATTACTCACAAACAAGTTTCCCTTTGTAGCTAGCAAGAAGCCAAATGCATCCACAAGAGCCTCAAATATATGTGCCTGTGTATGCTATTTTTGCTTTGCATTGACAAAAACCTATTCAGTCACCCAGGTGGACACCTGTAGGTTTCAGTAGAAGGCAGTTGCAAAGTTAAAATACTTTCTTTCCTCTTTCCATTTACAGATGACTTAGTGACTGAATGCCATCCTTTGCAAAGGAGCTGGGGTCCATGGGAAATATTGTGCCTTTTTTAATCAGTGGTCCTGAAACCTAGCTTTGCAGCCGTGACTTTTAATTGCCTGCCCTAAGATGGTATTCATTTCTGACCCACTGCCAAGAGATGTTTTTCTGGTTCTGCTCCAGGTTTACAGGTTTTCTGTCCAGGGCGGCAGGAGAGCCCATAAGCCACCACTGGAGAGCTGCAGCAGACATGAAGCAGTGGGCCTAGGCCCCGAGCAAACCTAGATGGAGAAGACCACCACCTTGGTTTCCAGAGCATTTTGTTCTGTTTAAAGGTGCCAACCACTGTGAAGTCTTAACACACATTTCCTTCTATATTTTTCCATGGGGCAGAGAATCAAACCCAGGGCCTTTACCCTGAGCTTCATCCCAATCCCTGTTTTATTTTTCATTTTCAGACAAGGTCTTGCTTAGTTGCTAAATTGCCCAGACCAGTTTCAAATTTGTGAGCCTCCTGCCTCAGCCACCCCAAGTGCTGGAATTAAAGGCATGCACCACGCCTCCTCACTACCATGCCCAGTTTCTTGTGGTGACAAAAAGCCAGAAAAGAACCTACTTTTTTTTTTTTTTTTTTTTTTTTTAGCAACTACTTTTTGGCAAGGAGGATTGAAACCCAGTGTTACCTTTTGATTTAAATACAGACTTAAAGGAAGCAGTTGGCCCACAGACAGGCACGATGATTGAGTGGAATGAGTAGGATGACGTTTTAGATGTTTTTATTCCAACCCTATTTCTGTTGTGGGATTCCGAATGTCCTGTTGTCTGCTGATTGCTTGGCCAGTGGGAAAGGGTTGGTAGACAGAGCAAGGCTTTTGGAATCTGCACGACTTCCTAGGCCTGTTCACATAGTGAGTACAGTTGAGCTCTGCAGAATGGCAGCACTCACAGGAAACCTCGAATCCATCCCAGGTGCCCATGGGCTCTAGCTTCCTCTGGCTGACCTGCTTCCCATTTCCAGGTGCAGGGAGCTGGGGACACTGGATGGGAAACTCCCAATAAGTCCTGATCAGAGTTTTCTCCAACATAGGGTGAGCTCCAAGAAAGCAGAGACTTCATCTCTTTCCTCCATGCCTGGGTCCTCACCTTCAGGAATAGTGCCAGGTACACTGTAGGTGTCCAGGAAAATATTCAGTGAACGCCTGGACAGATGAGCAAATGAATCTAAGCTTACAGTGTGGTTTGAATTTCTCTGTTCGGAGTATCTCACATTATTCCACAAAACCACTATAGAGCATGAGTGTCATGACATAAATAAAACATCTGTTGCTGTGCCTGATACCTCACATCTGCTTAGGAGATACGCAGTTTCTTTCCTCCATGTTTTTCCTCTGGTAATTTTATAAAGCATAGGAAGGAAACCTTTGCCAAATTCTGAACTTACAGAAACGAATTAGTAAGTACAATAAGGCCCCTGTTACTCTGGCCTACTCATGACATTTAGGGAATAAAGAACCTCAAAAGTTTCTTTGGCTCCTAGCTGAATCCTTTTAGGCCCAGAATTGATTTGCATGACTGATTTCACACTTCGATTTTTCAGGCACCTGCTTCTGGGGAACCGAAATTCTCTGTCAGTTTAGAGGGGGAGGGTTAGCAGGAGGTGCTGTGGTTCCCCAAAAGAAGACCTAACCAGAAAATAATCAGCCTTGAAAATTAGAGATGAAAAATGTCAGCCCCTGCCAGCCTATCCCTGCCTCACCTGCCTTACAGAGGAGCCACCAGGCAAAATTGTGATGACAGGTGAGGCAACGGTAGGCTGGCAGGGCTGGCATTTTTCATCTCCTGTGTTCAAGACTGATTATTTTCTGACTAGGGCTTATTTTAGGGGAAATAGGGTGTTAGCCTTCTTTAAGTCATGATAGAAGTCTGCCCATTCCATGTCTCTGTTGTTCCCTGAAACAGCCATCACTGGACACTGAGATGATTCACATTATGTTTCTAATATAAATAGCTTTTCTGGGGGCGATTGCAGTATATTCAGGGATCCATTCACACAAGGAGAGGGGGGAAGGAGCTGTAAACATGGCATGGAGCATGGGTGGGACAGCTGCCCACAGTGTTGCTGAGAAGCAGATGGCCTCTCCATCTGTGTGACACTCTTGTCCCCTGGTGTGCCCAGCAGAGCAGCTCTGGGGTACATTGAGGCACTGCAGTAAAGGCATATAAGCCACATACTATTCCTCTGACTCGTGGCCTGAACTCAAGACTTTGGGAAGTCTTGGACTTCCCAAAGATGTCAGACACGGGGTTTAGCACAAGAACTTCCCCAAGACGGGCTCCCTGGGGAGACAGGATCCTAAACTGATGTCTGTGGGGTCCTTTTATCTGGACCAGCCTAGATGCTTTCAATGGACGCTCCACAGAGATTCCAACCTGTGGCTGAACCTGTTCCGCAGTGTCTTGCTAGTTGGCAGTTTCAGCAGGGCTTCAGAGGAAGTCGTTAAAAATCATGCTTTAAGCCTTCATCTCCTCTGGAAGTTACACACTTTTATTTTAGGCAAAAATGACACTGCCGACAGTGGAGCTGAATGTAAAAGAGCGCAGATCCTCAATTAGAGAGGGTAACAAGTTTGAACAGGTAACCAGATGATTCTTCTCTGCTGAGCTACAGTGCTGCAAAATAGCTTGCAATTTGGGAGACTTTTTGATGTCTTTGGTCTTTTGTAAAATGCAAACATCTTTCTTGGAAAAACTTGTTCTTTGGTATTTGCCAGCTGAAAGAAAATATCCTGGTAGGTAGAATTTTTTTTTCATTTCCCTTTTGAGAAGCTATTACCTAAGCCAATTTTGCTTTTAGAAAAACAGAGCAAAACGCAGTGGTAGCAACAATAAAAATGAAACAAAAACAGAAGTATAAAGATCACAAGCATATATGCTACTTGGCTTTGAAATGCAGTTATGTTAACATGAAGGGCCAACTTATGTCATGAACAGAGAAGTTTTGATGTAGGTCCTACAAGGACTTCTGTGGTAATTGACCAGGACTAACAGGCCTCTGTGTTTTCCAACCTTTTCCATTCTACTACTCTAGCAGATAGACTTTTGTCCTCCTGACTGCAAGATGGCTGCTTGACCTCCCGCCTAACGCCAGCTCCTCTGTTGGAAGAAAGTGGGAGGGCAAAGCAGGAAGGGGTAGTACCTGTGTTAGAAAAGCAAAGGCTTCCTTGGAGACCTCCAGCAGCATCTTAGATTTCACTGGCCACCCTTACCTGCTAGAGGGGCCAGGAAGGTGCAGGTTTTAGTTGAATACCTTCCCACTCTGAACAAAGGTGGTCTGTCTGAGAGTGAGAAGGGACCACAGGGGCTGTCATACCACAGAAGAACGTTTCCCTGAGCTTGTATAATCGTCAGTTACTGCTTTCTTTCCTTTTATTTCTGTTCAGTGACCAAAAACCTCACTTGTGCCTTTCAGCACTCGTGAGCGGGCTGCTGTGTCCTGTTGGGTAAACTGGGCCCCAAATGCGAGGGGGTCTGAAGTCCCTTTCACTGGTGAGCAGAGTGGCAGGGAACAGGCAGTATGTGTATGGCAATCAAAGGGCCTGATTATGCTCTCGCAGGAAAAGCAGCCGGCCAACAATAATGACTAGGCCACCTCCCAGTGCAGAGTCTGGAATCTGGCCCACTGGAGTCACAAAGATGTCTCAGAGGAGCACATGCCTCACAGGTCAGTGGTCACGTCAAGATGGACAAGAAGAGGTACGCGGACAAGGAAGAGAGTTGAGAGCCATCGGGCAGCCAGGCCAGGAAGGGAGCTCGGAGGACTTGGCCTCAGCTAGGGGTTGAGAAAGTTCCGGTGTTCTGTGGGGCGCACCAAAGGGGAGCAGGCAGCTTTGCCTGGCTGGAGCAGTTTAATAACCGGCCTGGAGCCTGGTGTGTTTTCCTTAAGGAGCAGCTGGAGAGGGGCAGTGCTGATGGGCTCCTTGTGCAGAGCAGAGGGATCATTAAGGCAGCCGGGGTCAGCGGAACAGGGCAGACAGGCTCTGCTCCAGTGGTCCCTTTGAGTTTTTCACTTCAATCGCTTTTTCCTGTCCCCATCTTTGGCACAGCCTGCTGGCCCTGATCTTTCATTTCCTCCCTGGCTTCTCCTGTTTAAGGTTGTCCCTTTGGAGGTCATGGGCTGGACAGTGCTTGAGGGCCGTTCTCCGTGAGCTTGCCTTACTGTCCTGTGGCAGATGAGGCAAGGATGAAGGCCTGGTGTCTTAGAGGCCCCTTCCCCCCACAGCGGACCAGCAGGGCTGCACTGGATGTAGAGAGTCCCTGATGTACGAGTCTGCTCGGGCTGCTGGAGAAAACACCGTCGAGTGGGCAGTTTCAGCCACAATTTACTTCTTGTAGTTCTGGATGTGGGGAAGTCCAGTATGACTTATGTTCCTGGAGAGGGCCTGCTTCCTGGCTTGTCAGGCCACCTTCTTGCTATGTCCTCATGTGGTACAGAGAAAATAACCTTTGTTGCTTCTTGCTGTAGCTTTTAGGCCCTGCCAGTCCCGTCATGGGCCTGGGGCCCTCTTTGCCCTCCCATAATTCCACCCATGGACATCAGCTCCAAACATTATCACAGCAGGTGCGAGGGCTTCAGTGTGTGACCTCACCAGAGACACCCCTCGGCCTCTGGCACCGAGCTCCCCAAGTGTCACAAACGGTGGACATTGTGCTTTCTCTTGGACGAAACCTGTGAGAGTTGCAAACACATAGAGCAGGGATCTGAGACTGGATCCGTGGGCTCCGGTGGGACTGGGACTCTCCAGGATATTGAATGTATAATGTGTATCTTTCGTCACACTTCAGGAAAGCACACATGAGCCAAACCATGTCCTGAAGGTGACACAGTGGGGGTGATGACCAGCATGCTGCGTGCACAGGTCAGGCACCCCACAGCGAGCTCTGTCTTATCCTGCCTGCTTGCCACTGGGCACTGCTCACCCTGGCTGTTGACAGGTGAGCAGTAAACAGTAAAGGCAGTCGGCAGCCCTCAAGCTGCACTGGGTATTTATACCTCTGCACCCTAGACCCAACCCTTGGCCTTTGCTTTATAGGAGCAAACCCTTTTTTATAGTGAATACATGGAATGGGAGGGTGTCTTACATCGCAAGCCAGAAAAAGCATCTTGTTTTATTAAAGAATTTGATAATATGCACAAGATTCAGATTCAGAGATAACAAAGGTTAAAACCGACAATGGTGACTATAAATGAAGGGCTTTGACTGCACGTGCATTTAAACCTCCCCAAGCTAAGCTGGGCATTCTGGCTGAGCAGTTCTGAGGCCAGGGATGGTGAACCTCTTCAGAGCTGTCAGTGACAACGGACAGCCCACTGTGGCACTTATCCATAGGTTCTCAGCCTCTGATCTGGGCCAGATGAGTCAGAGTCGCGGTGGGGCTAGGACTTCAGGGTACACAATTTTGGTCTACGATTTTTTTTCTGTAGTTGATTTCTGTAAGGGTTGGAGTATTTTCCAGTGCGGTGCTTATTTTTTTCCTTTTCTACTTCCTGGTCTTCCCACATTGTTAGGCCTGTTTACCCCCGTTTTGAATGTGATTTGACTTTGTTCTCAAAGTTCCCTTTTAGTCACCAAAATCCTTTTCAAAATCTGGCAGACATGAATGAATCTGAAGTGCACTGACGCAGAGAATCCAAGCCCAGCTTGGAGCTGGGCTCTGCTGCCCACAGCATAGTCCTTGAACATTGCTGGAGGCACTGGCCAGGGTCCTCCCTCCCTCTCACTAGCTGTCTTCTCTTCTCCTTTCTGCCCTTCTCTCTCCTATTAAATGCCCTTTGCTCTTCTCTTCCCCTCTGGCCTTTTCATTTCTTTTCCTCCATCCCAGCCACCATCCTTAGTGCTCTGTTCAGCCTTGAGCTCAAGATTCGGAATCTGTTCTGAGTCTCCTGCCTCATGTCAAGGGTGTGGGACCCCATCAGATGATGGAGTCCTGGAAAATGTCACCCTCTGACAATTCCAAGAATGAAAGCAATGTGGAGAACCCACTGGTTGGAGTGAATGTTGCTGCTCAGGGTGGGCCCCTTTACTGTCACCCAAGAATTCTTCATGAACACAGAATCCTAGGCTCTACTCCTTAGAGCTCGGGATCTCAGAGCCACTGGCCAGGGTGTGCTGCTGCCCCTCCCATGTGGCTAACAGGGCACCCAGCCCTCTGTAGCTGTGTACCAAGTACTTAGGCCAGACCACAGAGATGGGCCCCAGAGACTGACTTCCCCAGGATTCCTGGGAATCAGTTTGACATCCAAATTGGGCTCCCTGCTCCTTCTCCTCTGACTAATTCTTCATGACCCTGTCCCTCAGAAATCCCTGCATATTCCAAGGCTGGGGTCCAGACAGCTCTCTTATCTTGAACTTAGGGTCTGGAAGGACTTTTATGCTTTTGGATACTTTGGCCCAGTGCCCTGAGCTTACTGTGTTTTGCTCAGTAACTTGATGGATTTGTCCTGTCCTGACCTGGGAGTAGAAGCAGAAAACTCAGACTTAAAGCAAGTTTCATAACAAAAAAAAAAAAAAAAAAAAAAAGGGTGACACTTGCTAGTGCAGGAATATCTGCTCAGAGCAAATAGAGGTGCAAGACACTGGTGTTTTTTCTCCTTCCCCTTCCTCTTGCAGATGCCCCTTGGTGAACCCAGCTCTTCCCAGACTTGACTGACCCAGGTTGTCTGTCTCTCTATGAGGCTGTCCAGGCGGGCACCAGTTACTCAAGATACAACATTTTTACTGCTCTTTCCCCAAGAGTAAGATCAGTTATCTCTTCTCTTGTGAGTGTTGAGTTTTGCCACAGGTATTCGAGTTGTCAGTCACCTGCCAGAGGCCTGCAGACCTTCGCTTACCCACCCACTTTTTTATATCGCAGGCAACTGGGAAGTGTATTCACCTCTTTCTTGGGGCGCCTCAAACCTGTTAGACAAGCCCTTCACCACTGAGCTGAATCCCCCGCCCTCTTCCACAGGTATTTCATCAGTGGCACATTGTGGCCAGCATTGCCATGGGCTGGAGAGGTGAGAATGTCAGCTTAGTGGGGATGTAGTGCCTTCCTTAGCTTCATCCCTGCTACCCTCTCTGGAGCCACCTCATTCTCTTCATTCCTCACCACAGGCTAGGAATAGCAGGAGATGAATCATTCACCTTCTCCACCCCTGACTGGGCACTGTTCCTCCGCATTATTTGAAAACAGTGTGCTGTGTCTTAAAACCTTCCTAGGCAGCAGGATGACTGTTAGCACTGTGCCGAACACTCAGCCCTAGTGCTGACAGAGCCCAGGAATCACGCAAGTAGAGTGGTGAAGTTGGCCAGGGAGCTGGAGGGAACTGGTTCCCAGGTGGCAGCAGCCATTTGTCCCAGCTGGCCATGGCCATCTATGCATTTGGACTCAGCCTTGTCTGGGTTCAGTACTGACCAGTTGACCTAGGGGCTAGGGAAGCTGGAAGAATGTTGTCTGGGGTATAAGCTCTCCTTGCTTTTTACAGGTTGCCCTCCTAATGCTTTGCAAACCAATTGAAGAATAAAGTGTAAAGTCTATATAGACTAACAGACATAAACTTTGGACTCTCCCAAAATTCACAGACATTTATCAAATGAGGAGATAGGCTTGGCCTCGGCATGGCCTATAGCTTGTGTTTTGTAAAAAGACAACCACTTGTGCACCTCTGAAATTCTTCTGGAATTTGAACCAGAGATGACATCAGAGTGTTTTAGTGACTATGTGCTGACTGCTTTCTTGCCTTGAAGTCTTTTCAGGATAATCACTTTACCTGATCCTAATTTCAGGTTTTCCATTCTTTGAGTTCAGAAAAAGATGCCCAAAAATCAGAACATTTTCACTTTTGAGTGTTTTGTCTTGTTTTTAGCTTAGTAGTCTGTGATTTAAATTTAATTCTAATCTTAACCTCATTTGCTTCATTTCAAATGATGTGGATTTCACAAAGTTGGTATGAGGACCAAGCAAGGAGATTACTTATTTGGAGCCATTTCGGAAAAGGTTAGAAATTCTGTCCCATTATTAGGCATTGTTAAGGCATTTTTGGAAATGGCTTTTACATGTCTCTGTACACAAATCAAAACCAGGTTCATTGTTAAATATGATGATGATCTGTCTTTCTGCCTGCCTATCTTTCCACCTACCTGCCTGTCTAATCTGTTCATTCTTTGTTGCCTTCAAGTTGAAAAGAATTGTCCAGGCCTTCCTGGGATAGCTAGTAATTATTTGGTCATCTGTCCAGAGGAAGACTCTTCAGAGTCGTTATTTTCATCCTTTTCTTGGTTCTCTAGGAGTATTTCCTGGCTAGTTTTGTTCATCATCTCTCTGTCACTGCATTACTGTGTCGCCTATGTGCTCCAGATCTCTGAGAGGATGCCACTGGAGACGCTGTGGCATCAGTGGCTTCTGCTGCCAACTTGGTTGGGACACTGTAGACTAGACAGCCTGTGCTGGGTTCACTACTGACCCCTCTTCTCCCTTTGGGTACCTACTGAGTGGCCCTACACCTTCATGTCTATGTGTCCTTCTGTGGGAGGCAGGCAGTGTAAGGGGCGAAAGAATGTGGCAAGAAGGAGAGAAGCCGCAGGGCAAGGGGCATGTTCAAGGGCAGAAACTTGGGCTTGAATTTCTCAGGCTCTAGCCTCAATTTGAAGGAATTCAGGGGAAGCCCTTCTGCAACCCCACCCTCCATCCTTTGCCTCTCTGTTCCTTGGAGGTGGGAGCAAGGGTTGATCTGTGCATCCATAAAGCTGAGTGCTACCAGCTGCAGGGCTTGTGGCCTGTGCTGGTCCCCCGTCTCTTCCCTGTGCCTTCCAATGCTGCAGGCCTCATGGAAAGCAGAGGCTCTCACTCATCCCTTTGACTGCACCTTTGAATTAATTTTTTTTAATAGTAGGGCCTTAATCTCACTCAAAACTAAATCCAAATTTCTGGAGATGAGGCATAAGAATTCTTTAACTAGTTTCCAGGCTGGCTATGTTTTTATACTGAAGTCTGCAATTTACTATGCAATGCACAAAAAGGAAAGTGAAGTGACAGATGAACGGATCAGTGACTGCACGACAGGCAGGTTTGTGATAAGCAAGTGCACTGAAATGTTTTCGGTAGTAGAGGCTGGTGGTAGGCATACTGCGTTCATTATAAGATCTTTTCGACTTTGCTGAGATTTACATTTTCCTACTGAGAATGTTGGGGGGGGGATAAGACCTCTTCAGATGATTGTAATATATAGCCAGATTAGAGGGTTCATTGGGCTCAGGAATAAAATAGTGAGTGACATTACAATGAGATGGTTAGGGCAGGAAATCTGTGGCTCATGCCACCCAGAGGTTGCAGCAAATTGAGATACATGAGTACTATGGGGAAGGACATCCAGTCTTATTAGCACATTCATGGTGACTGGAAGGCCACATATCTAGGAAAGGGACCCAAGAAAGCCCTCAAGAGAGTGTGGGTAAGAACAAACTCCTGGTTGGCATGATAACCACACTGAATGAAAAACTCAGTCATGGGGTTCTGAGTGCCAGTGGTTCCAAGATTAGCATAGAGAGAATAGATTTTCTAAAATATCTCTGTGGAGCATCTGGTTCTTCCATATGAGAGCAGAATCGTGGAGCAGGAGAAACCCCCGAGGGTTCTCTGGCTCAGCCTCCTCCCTCATGCGCCTCTCAGTGGCCTGAGGTGAATTGCACTTGATTTATGCAGCTGGGTAGAATGATCCTAAGGCTATGGTTCAAAAATTTCCCTAAGAGAAAAATGAAAGCTGGCTTCTGCACAGCTTGATAGTCTCTCTCTTTCCTGCCCTTTTGAAGTTGGATGTTGGGAGAGGAACAGGCAAAGTGGGCCCAGATGCCCTGAAATGTGTGGAGTAAAATCTCCTCCCATCCTCTGGCTCCCCAGGCTTCATCCCACTGTTACAGAGTGTGGTAGCAAAGGCCCCTCTGTCCTGCCTGGGGCCTAGGGGACAAGGGACAGAGGCCCTTTAAGAGAGGGAGCTGGGTCAACGTCCTGCACATGTGAGGATGCAGTGTGTCAGCCTAGCCCCTAGTGCTGTAACCGCTCAGGGTGGAGGCCTAAGTACAGGGTTCATTGTGGGTTCTGGAAAAGAAATACCCTGCTGATTATGTGTAAACCTAAGCCCCCTTCTGGGAGCCTCTGAAGAGTTGGAGAACTCAGTCTGTTGTTCTGAACTTTTTGGAATTTTGATATGGATCAGCTCTTGCTGAGTTCTGTATAACGTAGGGCCTTGTCAAGCCTGGTCTTTAACTTTCTTTATCAGCATCTATGCCTATAAAATACAGGGGCCTATCCCTCTCCAAGCCCTTTTGGCTTTGAGGGTTACAGATTTCCCTTTCAAAGCTTTAAAGTTCATAAAACACAAGCAGTCTCTTTTGGTTCAGACAGCCTTCTAAAAGGTCTGTGTTCATCAAGGCTCCATCTGAAATGTCATCTCTGCTCATTTCATTTCAACCTTTCTGTGGGCAACATCTGTCACTTCAGTTACAGCCTCATGATGACAGGTCCCTCATCTAGACACCAGCTTCCACTCCAAGTCCGGATTTTCCAGTTGCCAGCTCATCTCTCCACAGGGCTGTCTCAAAGGTTCCTTAATCAGATCTGTCCAAGCCTGAGTCTATGATGCTTTTCCCTCCCAAAGCAGTCCCCTACCTCAGGAAATGGCGATCCATCCACTAGGGATTTATACTGCTATCATACTTAAAAACACTGTTCGCAACTAGGTCTGCAGCTCCCTCTATGGTTTGAGCTCTGTACAGTTGTTTCCTGGCAATCCTTGCACCAGCAGTAAGAGCCCTTTTCCTTTTTAAAGTTCTTTAAATGTATTCTGTTCTGCTGCAGGGCCTTTGCACTCACTATTCCTTTGAAACACTCTTCCTTTCCTCCTTCTTTTGCTCAGCAACTGATAAGTTATCCTTCAGATGGATTTCAAGCCTTTAGCAAACTCTGCCTGTGGTTAGATGTCTGGTTTCTCTTACCTCAGAGGGGTTATAACATCATATGTCTGATATGATCTTTTGATATCTGATTGACATCTTCTCTCCTATTAGTGTAAATTCCAAAGCAGAAAGGATCTGTTTACTTTTCATTGCCTTTGTACCCCTGTGTCCAACTCTCAAAAATATTGTTGAATGAGTGAAAGGTAAGTAGAACAAATATTTTTATCTGATTTTTTAAATGTAAGAACATTTATTTACCTAAAAAGCAGAGGCTTAGCATTGTTTCTTTCATTTCCAATTTTATAATATTTCTACCTTAGCAAATAAGTTTATGAAAAAGGGTTCAACATCATTGGTTGTTCGAGAAATGCAAATTAAAACAACACCGAGCTATCATCTCACTCTAGAAAGAATGGCTAACATCAAGAAATTAACCAATAACAAACGCTGGTGGGCTGTGGGGGAAAAGGAACCCTCCCTTCTCCATTGTTGATAGGAGTGTAGACTAGTACAACCACTGTGGAAATCAGTGTGGAGATTCCTCAAAAAACTAGGATTAGAGATTCCATTCATCCCAGCTATTCCCTTTCTGGGCATTTTCCCAAAAGAAATGAAAACATCATACCACAGTAATATATATGCACCTTTGTTTATAGTTGCAGAATTTGTAAAAGCTAGATCTTAGAAATAACCAAATTCCCATCAACTGAGGAATGGGTAAAAAAGTTGTAGAATGTTTATACAATGGAGTACTACTCAGTCATAAAGAAGGATAAAGTTGAAGCTTTTATAGGTAAGTGGATGCAACCAGAAACCATACTCATAAATAAAAACTCATAAATAAAAACAGACTTGCATGTGTCAACACTGTATTGTCTTGCTAGTGTAAGAAACTGAAAGAGAAAATAAGATCCAAAAGTTACAATAGAGATAGTAAATGAAAGAAACTGCTCAAAGGGAAATCATATTGTTTGATCAGTCTTACATGCCTTGTATCTGGCAACCTGAGCAACTGTTTTGAAAATAACAACATGCAATATAACAACCATTGTTAAATTCCTCCCATCTTGTTTGAAAGCCTAGACTGCTATTGTTTGTTGTTGTTATCATTTTGCTTTTGTTGTTGTTGTTTTTTTGATTGTTCCTTTGTTTCTTGATTTTTCTGTTTTTTTCTCCTCAAAATAAAGTTTTAAAAAAATTCTGCCTGGGATAGCTGCCCTCCTTCATCATTTCTCTTTCCTGGCTGGTTGCAGCTTTGCACTGGATGTCGGTTTCGAGCAAGCGTGGGTTAGAGGTGCTCCTCAGAACGTGCAATGCCAGCGCACGCGGTGTTTTCCTCTTGTTGGAGAGCTGGTGAAAACCTGCACAGCAAGCTTTTGAAGAATTTAGCTATCAATATGAAAAGGGGGAAGCATTAATTAGAACCTCTGTGTAGACAGTTGATCAAACAATGCAGGTCAGGAGAGTTTTGAAGAGCTTAAAGGGTGAGTTGTTAAGGCCTGCTGACTAAGGTTCCTCTTGCGGGTGGCCTAAGCTTAATCCTAGTATGTTTTCTTGGGCCTATGAAGTCACATGATCTCTCTTGTGTCAAAGTGAGCAGGTGCCGTGGGTCTTTGTCTAGCGCAGGGTTCACATGCTTTGCTGAATTCTGAACCTGTTTCTACACAGTTTGCCACACTGTGAGCATGCTCCACTGGGAGGTCCTGGGGTCCTGTGAGTACCCTACCCAGACCTTCGACACAAAGCAAACTAGTTGCATTGGGAAGTCCACAACTACATCCATCATTATCTGAGAGATTTCAAGCCATTTTAATTATTACAAGTGTAATCTTTAGTTTTCTGGAGTGCATTTTGGAGAAAGAGAAGGAGGCTTTTCTCTCAGATGTAAGTGTCATAAAGGGCCCCAACCTTATTTCCTACACTGGGATCTAGGGGCGTTCCCCAAATCAGACGCCAGGACTGTCTGACCAGTTGTCCCCATGAGAATTACTGCTGAAAATACTCTCGTGTTGATCCACACCACGGATATCCATGAATGCTATAGGTACCCTGGTATTTAGTTCCTTTGACTACATATATAATTGAAACCAGGAAATCTACCCTTACTCTAGATCCATTGTTTTCCTTCTTTTTATCTGGAAATAATACTCTTGTTGTTTTTCATCATAGAAAGAGTATTACCTCATTTCAAAACTGAAGAACAAATTTAAAAAATGGTCTCAAAACTCAGTATCCACTTCCCTCGGCTGCTATTAATCTGTCACATTAACAGCAGTCAGACACTTTTCTGTGAATATTTCTTTTCTATGGCTATAATTTATCATCTTCATATAACTACTGTGCCATTCTCCTTTATATGCTGTGATAGATTTTTAAAATTTTAATACGTCCCCGGCACTTTATAATGGGTGTGTTTTATAGTTTCTTCACTCATTCCCAGTTATTGCAATGATTATTTTCCAGTTTCTCCTCATTTCAATGGTTTAGTCTACTTTTAGATGAATAATTTAGAAAGCTGAAAAAAGTCTGAACATGCCTTACAAACATCCTGTGGTGTTCTGTGGCTATCCTGAAAAGTCTAGCAATAAGGGAAGAATATATAAAGGTGATTTGCAGTGTAGTTTGGGATCTGTGTAGCTTTGATTGTTTTCTTTTTAATTTGTGTCTTGTTCTTAGAATTCATGCTAATGTAATTTAGGGACTTGGTTCATCCTTCTTTTGGACGCGTGATCCTACTGGCTGTTTTTTGTTTGTTTGTTTGTTTATTTATTGGTACTGGGGATCGAACTCATGGCCTCGCACTTGCCAAGGAAGCGCGCTTACATCACTGAGCTAAATCCCCAGCCCAAACCCAGGGCCTTTGCCCTAAGCTACATCTTCAACTCTTTTTTATTTTTATCTTGAGATAGGATTTAGCTATGTTGCTAAACCACCCTGGCTGGACTCAAATTTTCAATATTTTTATGCCTCGGCCTCTCAGTGCACTGCTGGGACGCTGGGCCCCATGAGTATTCCTGACCATTGGACCCTGGCGCCCACACATACAAAGGCCCTGGGAAAGGTGTGTTCTCTCAGTCACAGCTCTGTGAGCTGGAGGAATAGCTGGAGGAGAAGGCTGTTCCCAGAACAAGGCACATGCTGTTGGTTCTAGACATTCTTTCTTGCCGGAGGACACAAAGTGGTATTTAACAGCCACTGGCCCCGGCCTCCCCTCAGCCTGTGGAATGTGCTGTCTGGGCTGCTGCCTCCCAGCCATGCAGCGCTCATGAGGGGGAGGTGAAGCCGCCACTGCAGGCTGAGCCCTCAGCTTCTCCTGCCAAAGGAAGGGATCTGTTTTGGAGACATCAGATTTCTCCTCCATCCCCAAGCCCTGCCCCTCAGTCCTCAAAAGCCCTGCTTGTGGAGGGAGGCTCATTTTTCTGTCTTCCAAGCGCTGTTTCTGCATTGCAGTGCTTCATCCTGAAAGTAAAGATGAGACCCAGAGTTTATAAGAAACTGGTGGAGGGGTGCCACCTTGTTCTCTGTCAAAGACATGGTGTGTAGATGAAATCAGTTTTTGTGGGATTTGGCACATGCTCTGCTTCTGAAGTTGCTGCTTTTTATTATATTTAAGAGGGAGAGAGAGAGAAAGACTCTTCTACAGAAAGCAAACAAGCGGTTTATTCTTTGAGATTCTATCTGGGCATTTTAAGTGGGGATACTATCTTATATGCTGTCCTTTCTCATATCAATAAAATAATAGTGACAACTTCTGTGAATTGTCTCATTTAACATTCAGCAATCAACCCTTTGAGTTAGATGCTATTTGAGGCCCCATTGTACAGATGAGGAGATTGAGGCTTGCAGCAGTTGAGTCACTTTTCCTTGAGGCGAAATCTCACACAGTCATCTAAATCCAGAGTTGCAGGAGCTTTTGATGTCCACAGCACAGCTTCGTAGACAGTAGTAAGGACCAATTGTGCAAATAAAAATAACCCGAGCTGAATAGATTGCAGATAATTTATAATTTTTTCTTTTGAACAGTTTCAGACCTGAGAAAAATCATAAAACCAGGACAAGGAAGACACATATCCTTGAACTAAATTTAGCAGTTGCTGTTATAATCTATTAGTTTGTCTTTCTGCTTTTCTGCGTATGTGCATGTGTAAGATTCTTTTTATTTACCTTGAGGATCCATTAAAAGTTAATTGAAAAACAGGTTAATTGGGACAATGTGACATTTCATCTTTCAGTATGTCAGCAGGTAACAAAGACATTCTCCCAAACAGCCTCAATGAAAGTCATTGTGCTAAAAAAAATTTTATATTGCCATGTTATTATTATACATTTGTCTGTTTTAGAACTGCCTGAGCTGTCCCCAAAATGTCCTTTCTAGCTGCCTCTTTTTTGGTTCAGTACCCTAAGATCAAACATTGCTTTCATGATTTGTAACGTTCGCAGCACACAGTTCCCCTGCTCGGGCCAGGCACAGTTTGCTTTGGCTGAGCCCAAACTGGCCATCTTGCTGCTGTCCCAGGCGGCAGTGAGCTGCCTTTCCTGACCAAGCAGCTCAGTGTCCTTAGTTGACACCTGTCGCTTCTCTGACCACTATGTCTCTTATCTGCTGCCTCTTCTGCTTCTCTTTGACCTGTGTCTCTCTTCCATGCTTTGTTTTTACAGTTCTCCACTTTCTCTTGCCTTTTTTCTAATTCCCCCATAGCACACATAAACGTGTTACTGATGACTGAACTCAAGGCTTTAGCACTGAGTTACATCCACAGCCCTTTTTAAAGAATCTCACTAAGTTGCTCAGGTTGAGCTGAAATTTGCAGTCCTCCTGTCTCAGTCTCCCAAGGTTCTTGGCCTACAGGTGTGCACCGCCGTACCCAGCTAACACCTACTGTCTTAGGTCTGATTTATGCGTCTTATGTGCTGGAAAGGCCGAGGGAACACGAGAGCAGCCAGCTCCAGTCTAGGGAGAATTCAGCAGTGGAAGACAGGAAGACGGGGTGTGTGGAGCTGGGGTAGAAATGACACTGTGGTGTATTGAAAAGTGTGTGGACGTTCAAGACAGACAAACAGGTTAAAATACAGTCTTGTTCCTGAGAGCTGTATTGTGTGATCTGGGGAAAGTTACTTAATTCCTGAATCTTGTGTTCTTTCCCACAAAGGGACAGAGTAATCTCCACCTTTGGGCAATGTGCTGGACGTTAGGAATAGTGCATACTAAGGCGAAGACCCAGATGCTTACAGCCAGTGCTCTGTGAAAGGCAACTGTTAGGTACTTGCACGGTGTCCCAACAAGTGGATGGGCAAGGGGAACCAAGTTCAAGTGAATAACTGGAACTGAAACTAAGCCTGGCATTTACTCCCTGTGTAGATCTCCCAGCGTTGTGATGACCTTGATTGCACGCTGAAGTTAGAACAGTTGTCACTGGGTAGGTGATGATGCCTTGATAAAGAAGTCAGAGCCAGCCGGTGATTCAGCTCAGTGGCTTAAGCGCTTGCCTGGCAAGCGCAAGGTTGTGAGTTCAATCCCTGGTACCAAAAAAAAAAAAAAGGAAGAAATCAGAGCCAAACTGCCCAGTGGATCTCAGCCCCTCTGTCTCAGGGTGCAACCAGAGTGAGGCCACAGACTGAGAGGCAGAAGCAACAACTCTGAAGGCTGAAGACCCCAGACCAAGATGCCAGCATGGTTGGGTTTTGGTGAGGGCCACTTCCACCTTGCAAATGGCTGCCTTCTTGCCATGTCCTCACGTGACAGCCAGGGTGTGGGCTGTGTGGAGAGCTCTTGTTTTCTTGGTCTCTCCTCATGAGGACACAGTACTCATCTAAACCTAACAACGTGTCAAAAGGTCCATGTCCCGAAATCATCACTGTGGTTGGGCTTCAACAGAAGTTTTAGGGGGACACCCTGCATGTTCTTTTCCCACACATGAGAATCCATGTGAAATGCAGGTGTTTTTTTGAGCCATGTGCTACTCACATGTGCTATACGGAGGCAGAAATGGGACGTCTTATAACTCCTGCATTATGTAGGCCCTTTCTTTCTCCAATTTTTCGCTTTATAACTTCTTTATTTTTATTAATTTGGCATAAAATGGGCAGAATATACTAGTCTGTGCTCTTTGTAAAACTTACAAATTGCACTTTGGTGAGGCATTCTCTCCTTCTCTCCAAAGGAGTCAATTGCTGAGTTTTCCTTCTTCTCTCTGAGCCATGCCCAGAAGCGACACATGCTTCTCCATAACCCACATTCTCCTTCCCCTGAGCGCTAGTGTGCCAGTGCAGTTCTAGTTTTCTTTGTCGACAAACTTGACTTTTGTATTCACCTGTTTTCTGAAAGGGCAGCACATTACCGTCCAAGCTTATGTATTAGAACATAGTTTTTAAAGTACTTAAGCAAGCTATATAATCAAAATAATACATAGTCTGTACTATGAATTATACAGGAATATGCGTTAGGGTATAATTTAAGAAGATGCAGCTAACCTTTATTTTCTCGTGTTCTGGGAGAATTTCACAGCTGTTCACATTTGCATGTCCTTTCTCCTTTCTCTCTGTATCTTCTTTGGCGCCTCTCTTGGTCCCCCCTCCTGGCTCTCGTTCTCCTAAGTCCCAAATCCCAGAGTAAATTCAGATTCCTTCTTTGGAGACCAGTGTTTCCACACATCTGTTTGATGAACCATCAGTAGAATGTAAGAACTGTGAGAGAAATAGATTTCTGGGCCCATCACAGGTCTACTGAATTAGGAAATCGGCTGTGTGTATGGGGGGAATAGTATTCAGGGTTTTTTTTGGTTTTGTTTTTTGTTTTTCGAATTGGGGATTGAACTCGGGATTTCACGCTTGCCAGGCAGGTGCTGTGCCACTGAGCTAAATCCCTGGCCCTCAAGTGGTTTTGATACACCTCAAAATGTCAGAATTTCTGCATCAGATTGGAAGACTAGGTCCTATGTATTTATCTCCCCTTCTGTTAGCAAAACAAATAGCATTTTAGTTTGCCTCTCCTTAGAAAATCAGCCCCTTTTAAGTGGAGTGAGATTTTAAGCGGAAAGCACTCTGGTCAGTCCCCTTTCTAATGGAGCAGAGCTTGTGACTTGAGCAGAGCTTTGTCGGTGGTCATGGTGTTCTAACTGTTCCAGCCTGTTCTAGCTGCAGGTTCAGGCACATGGGCCTGGCTCTTTCTCTCAGACACCTACCTAGCTTTCTGAGACCGCATTTTTGTAAGGTGATATAGGGAAATACTCCAAAAGACCCAAAAGTCTTGACTCGGTCACTTGAGGGCTTGCGTATCATTTTAATACAGTGATACCTTGGTTCAGGAATGCTTTTATTTTTGAACAACTGGTTCACAAACAGAAATGTTCAGGAAATTTTGTTTTTGTTTGCCAGTTCTGCATCAAGTAATGAATACCACCGTGTCCATCTTTTCCAAAACCCTGGAAAGAATTAAGTACATGAACTGAGGTGCCGCTATACATTAATGATATTCTAATATTTCAGATGTAGGTTCGAAAGCCTCAAAATCAATTGGCTTTCGCCATGGATTTAATTATGGGGGGTGTCAAATGCCTAAATTAGACATATATTTCTGTCTTCTTGCCTCCCTCTCCCTACACTGAGTGCAAATAGCTTTGAATGCAGGTGTACACATGCTGCATGTTTGAAAAACAAAGAGAAGGCAGACTGAATTTCTGTTTACGGGAAAGTTGTCAGTGATCTGAGGAAGGAAGTGGCCACTCGCATTAGTCCCAGTGGCCTGTTGCTCCCCCTGGTTTGGAGGAAGCTGCATTCAGATGCCTCGATGCGGGCACCTTCCTGTCTGGCTCGTTTATGTACTTGGTAATTTCTGCAGCAGATTTAGCCTGTAGTCCTTGCTGGTTTGTGGCTCTGCATTGGGAACTAAATTGAAGAATGTGAAGAATTTGGAAGCGGTGTGCCCACGTAATTCAGTGTCCGCCCTCCTTGCATTTCATATCTGTTCGCACGGCTCCCACCCTGTCTAGATGGCTTACAGTTCTTGCATTTGATCCGCCAGTAGCCTGAGGTGTTTCAGTCTGCCTGGTCTGGAAGAAGGAGGCAGGAAACCTGCCCCCTTCACAACATGACTGCCTGAGGGGTGACAGTTGTGGGGGCCACGACCCACTGGTGGATTAGTGAGGGTCTTTAACATGGCGGCTTTGAAGGGATCAGAGGAACTATTTTGAGTTTCCATGAATTGATTTCTGCTGAAAACAGGTTGTCATCTTTACTTTGATGTTCTTTTTATTTGTTCATTCTTTTTTTTTTCTTGCTTGAATGGATATGCCAGATACTGTCCTAACCACTGAGCAAACCAAAACAAAGAGTGTAGTCTCCATTTCTGTTTTCTTTGCAAAAGCAGACAAAGTGTTCTTGGATATAACCCCTCCTGCGTCAACCATTTAAGGGAGAGAATTCCGAGAGGACCAGGCCCCCATGATAGACACTGTCATGTAAACATGGTTTGTGAAGGATGAAGTTAAGAGAAAGTTGAAATTTAGCATATGAAAAGTATGAACAATAAAACAAAGATCGTGGAGACAAGGATGGTAATGACCCCAGAGATTAATTGAAGTGATTTCTGATAAGCTCAGAGATGGAAATAGTGTATCTGAAAGACAGATCAAGGTTTGATGTTTATCCTAGGCTCAACATGAAAGTAGCATGGAGTACTAGAGCTCAGGATGAGGGGTGCTAAAGTCACCAGGGAGGTGTCTTAGAACCTGAGGTGAGTACGGCACTACTTTCTGAAGAATGAGAAACTTGACATTAATATCTGGACAACTGGGGAACTTATTATTAAATGGGTCCTTTGTGTTGCAACACAGCAGACCAGAGACTGTCAGAGAAAGTAGATTTCAGCCTGGAGCTGCAGGAAAGGGGTCTTCAAAAGGGCCTTTTCTTTCTTAGTAGCAGATTGGAGCATGGCGCAGACCGAGCAGACGTTCGTGGGGTGGTAAGCTCAGGATCTGGAAGGGAGGGGAGGTAGGTGCTGGTGTAGGTGAGCTAATGAAGGAAGCAGATAGCTTTAAGAAGACCCAGGTGGTCAGAAATTGAGGAACTTCCTGGATATCAGAGGTCAGTCTGTATTCTCGTCTTTTTTTTTTTGTTTTTTGTTTTTTGATGTAAGTGGGGATTGAATCCAGGGAGTGCTGTGGGACATCTCTAGTCATTAATTTATGTTTTATTTTTATTTGTGTGTGTGTGTGTGTGTGTGTGTGTGATAGGCGACTCTAAATTCCCAAACTGGTCCTGAAAGTTCAGTCTTCTTGTCTCAGCCTCTCAAGGAGCTGGGATTATAGGCATGCTGCTGTGGCAACTGGCTCAGAATACATATAGCAAGACCTTGTCTTCAAAAAGTAGGAAAGTTTCAGTTCTCTTGCCCTGAGAGAAAGGCAGAGAACTTCTGGGTGTGGGAACAGTTAGAGGTGGTGCCGTGGGGTGGGGGAAGGCTATGGATACTGGGAAAGTGGCAGGGGGGGCAGAGCCTGGAGGCTGGACTCACACAGAGGGACTGTGCTGAGTGTGTCCTGTTCTGGCCAAGGTGGACAGAAAGGGCACCCCAGGGAGGGCCCAGCTGGGGGAGTCTGGCCACGTGGAGCCTCTGACTCAGCCTGTGTGGGGACTGCCTTTTCCCCAGGGTTCGAATTTGAAGGACTTACGCACTTTCCCCTGAAATGCTACATAATTATATGCTGGCCTGATTGCACGGACGCAAACTAATTAATTTAAATGGAGAAAACTGGGGACAAATGAAAAATTTACAATTTCTCAGCTCTGTTTCGTAATTTGGAGGAAGTGAATTTAGTGCAGAATAAAACATTTAATTAGCAATTTAAGTGTTCTACTACAGCAATACTTTTACTTTCTAGATCCACTTTTTTTTTTTTTTAACTGAACATTTATTTATTTGTTTATTTTTTTGCACCGGGGATGGAACTCACAACCTCATGCTTGCCAGGAAGGCACTTATGCCACTGAGCCAAATCCCCTGTCACTTTTCTTTTTGACTAAAAGAAGTAATCAAATTTTTTTTCTGGACAGGGTCTCACTGTGCAGTTCAGGCTGGGCTTGAACTCACTATGTGGCCCAGGCTTATCTCATAACAGTGATCCTCCTGCCTCAGCCTCTCAAGCACTGGGGTTGCAAGCATACACCACCATCCCAGTTTAGTAATCCACTTTTAAATTCAAAATAATTTATATTTATAAGGATGATGTTTACTAATTTAAACCCAGCAGAACTCATACTTCGCTGGAGTGGTGGTTGTATTAAGATGAAACTGGTCACAAATAAACAGTTGGTTGAATTCCAGGTTATTCTTTCTCAGTGGCTTCACAATATGACCTTTAGGTCCAGAGGAAATTGACCAAATGATGTCTTTTATCAGATTTTTCCAGGCTAATATATCACTGATCTAACTGTTATATGTATTACTGGTTCTCTCTGTCATGTCTGGGAAAGGGCTTGGCCGAAATCGTAAAATTCCAATGCTTTGGTCTGAATTTGCAGTTACTTCCTTTTCTGTTTCTCTCATTGTATTTGTGTGCATGTGTGTGTTTATTTTTGTATTTATGGTCACCATCCTTAAGCTTGCATTCACATAAAAAGTCTGTTACAAGCTCGGCACTTCTTATGCTTTAGAGGCAGTGTCACATAATGGAAAATTCATTAACTGTCTAACCAGACGGATGGTGATTTAAAACTCTAGCTCCAGTACATTTCAAACCATATGACCTTGGCACGTTTCTTTGCCTCTCTGAGCCCTTGGTTTACTGCTGTGTAAAATGGGTCTAATCATATTTATCTGATGAGGTAGTGGTGAGAATTTACAATATAATTTGAACTATACTTTTTACTAGACGTTAAGAGCACCTAGTAAAACCTCAGTCAGTGGAAGTCACTGCTCTTACTGTTTCCATGAGAGGATTATGATGAGAAGAAGGGGTAATGGAAATGACAAAACCCAGAGAAGGAGAACATGGAAGACTAGACCTTTGAGAAATAAGGAAGAGAATGAAACCGAAAATTTCGTTTTGTCATTCATTTTCCTACTGTATTAGTAAACCAATAGCAAAATGACGTTAACATTTCTAAATACTGCACCTTCTCTCCTCACTAGATGGTAAAGGAGGCAGTCTGCTTAGGATAACTCCATGTGGTCTCCATTACTTCGACGTTCATCCTGATTGCCTTCATCCAAATTTGTGAGACATCTGAGAAATCACTGATCTGATTCCCAGTCTTCAAGGAATTTAATGCCATTCCAGAATATTCTCTGCTGGGTAGTTTTCAAGGATGGTATATGAATTTTTTGCTGCATAACAAATCATTGTACAGTGTAGAGACTTAAAATAACAAAGCTTGATGTCTCCCAAAACTCTGTGCACCAGGAGTTTGGCAGGGGCCCAGAGGGTAGCTCTGCTGGCCTCACCTGGGCTCAGGCTTGAGTAAGTATGTGATCAGCTGCTGGTTGGTGGAAGCTGTGCTTCTAGAGGGTGAATAGGATCAGCCTTGCTGATGAAGGAAAGGAAGGTGAGAGCTTGGACCTTGGGCATCTCATCATCTAAGAGACTCGCCCTGGCTTGTCCAGATGGCAGCTCAATCTTCTGAGAAAGAGTGGCAGAGCCAAAGACTTGAGGCTCAGCTTTGGAATTTGGAAAGTGTCACTTCCACCCTGTTCTCTTGGCCAGAGGAACTCAAAAGGCCACTCCAGAATCCAAGGGCAGAGCTTGAATTCTTTCCAAACAGGGATCCTCCAGCCTTCATGTGCAGGTCATTTCTAGTCCTTTGGAGCCTCTAAGTGTTTTTTTTTTTTTCTCAAGTCCACTATAGCATCTTGCAGTTCAATTTTACCACCACCTTTTTCATGACTTGCTGCTATGGTTTCCCTTAAATGTCCCTACGTGCTAAAGGTTTAGCAGCCATCTGGTGGCACCACTGGGAGATCATGGAGCCATCAGGAGGTGGGCATAGTGGGAGAAGTTAGGTCATTAGGCATTCAACGTCCAGGGGTATGTTGGGACTCTGGCCCTTTCCTGTCTCTTTCTTGGCTTCCTGGCTGCCATGAGGCGAACAGTTTCCTCTCCCATGTGCTTCTACCACGATGTTTGGCCTTGCCATAGGCTCCAAGTCAGCATGGCAAGTGATCATTGCCTGAAACCTCCGGAACAGAACCAGAATAAATATTCCCCCTGCTATGTTACCCCCAGTATTTTGTCATAGTGACAGAAGCTGACTAACGCCTGGCATTTTGAAGAGCAAAAAGAGGCATTTAGGTTCTCACACCCCTTTCACTGCAGCCAGATTTCAAGTCTGTAAAGTGCTAATGCCAAAAAACAGACCCCAGCCCTACTTGCCTTCCATGGACTGCATTCTGACCAAACTCGCTAGCTCTTATCTGAGCAGGGGCCATTGCAGAGTGGGAACATGTCAACCAGGCGACCTTGCTGGAAGCTCCTCGGTGTCTGGCTCCAGAGAAGCTTATGTATTTATTGCCTTTGATGCAGGAGGTGTGACATGCGACTCTCCTTGGATGTCTTGGGACATCTGAACATCCGACTACCACCAGTGCTAGGCAGAGAAGTGAGTTCCTCAAATACCTCTTTTATCCCTCACATAATCTCAGATGGCTCTGTTCATTTGAAGTATCTAAAGATTTATTTTGTGATCATATCGAGAGAACAGATATTCTGGTCATTCTCTCCAGATGCCAGATTTGAGATCTCAGTGATCTGACTTTAAGTCTCAAACATATCAGGGTTTATTTTGAACATGATTTTATCTCGGCATTCTAACTTATGTTGAACCACGGAGTCTGTTACTCAGAACCTTTATCTTGAGTGCCTTGGATAGCATATACTCTCTTAATCATCTTCTGGTGTGTACACTCAACTCTATTCTCACCCAGGATACCGCATAAGCAATGAAGGGAGAGAAGAGTTAAGGAATTCTCTTGCTTCCCTCAAGACCATGGAGGTTAGCAACAGTGCTGCCCAAGACTCAGGAGAAAAGCAGGAAGTAACTGGCTCGGTGTAATGTCTCTTCAGGAACTTCAGTGGACTGAATGTGTCCTATGGTGTCCCCCCTCCTGGGAGGTGGCCCTCTTGGGTGAGCATTATTCCTTGGCACCAAATAGCCTCTCAGCTTAGGTGATAGCAGAAATTAATATGAGCTCATCTCAAGTATGTTTGCTTGTTGATCGATTAATACCTTAGCAGAAGCAGGAGATAAATGTCATGCATTTGGCACCCTGCAAATATACCTGGTCATCTTTCATACAGTTGGGCTCTTGGAAAAAAAATTTGCAAAGCAGGAAAATTAAATGGAGGGAATAGGGATTACTAGGGTGATCACAATGTTCTTCATTTTCATAAGTGAAGAAAAATTATCCACTTTCCTTTGAGCGTAAGAGGTCTTTACTAGTAGAGGAACTGGTCAGTTGAGTTGTTGTGTTTCTTTGCGTCTGTGCATAGAGTAGTTAGGGCTGGTGGAGATAGCAGTGAGAAGGGTCCTCAGGGTTGGGCAAGCAGGCAGGCCTGGGGATGGTCAGGATATTGTCCAAAAGGGCAGGGAAAGTGATGGGTGCTGCCACTCATCATTTTATTAAAATTTATGTGCCCTCTACCATGTCAAGGGATTGTGGTAGATCCCATGATCACACCCTTGAAAAACAGGAGATATGTAAAAATGCACAAAGGTAAATGGTAACTGGTAGAAGCTTTGGGTGCATTTTGGATGCTTAGTGACAGATTTCTTGCATAAGAGAAAAGAGGGAGGATTATTAGGTAGTGGTAGGAGTTCTCCAGGTAGAGAAAGGAGAAAAGTAACTCCAGGCTATCTAAGCCTCATGTCCACTGTGGCAGGGAGATGAGATGAGGGTTATCTTTCCAGGGAGTGCTGTTCTGGCCACACCATAGCAGAGTGGAGGGGCAGAAAGAAACAAAGGCGAAGCATTCCAAAGATCAGTGTTCATCATCGGGGAAGGCGGATGAAACTCTCACAGACATCTTACAGAAGAACCTGTGTTTGATGGGGTGGTGGTGCACACTTGTAATCCCAGCACTATGGAAGGCTAAGACAGAAGGATCACAAGTTCAAGGCCAGCCTGGGCAATGTAGCAACTTAGTGAGATCTTGTTTAGAATTAAATAACAAAACCAGCTGGGAATGTAACTGGACTCAATCCCCAGCCCCACACACAACAAACAACCCCCCCAACCAGAAAAACCTGTGTGTGACAAATATGTTGCATCTGTAAAAACAGCTCTTCAGCCTCCCGTTTCATTAAATTTATTTTGTCTCTTTTCCTTGCATTTGGAAGATCCCTTTTTTTCCCTCTAGAAAAAGGGGGAGCAGATTCCTCTACCCCATGAGAAATACTCCACCTGTCCGTGCGGTGTAACTTTCTATGTGACACTTCGCGCTCTCTGTGAGTGACCACAGATCTTTGTCCAACTCAAAGGATTCAGCCCTGGGGTTGTGAAATATAAATTGAAATAAAATAACGACTGCTGTTGTTCTGTGCTGTTTCCCTGTGGTCTGACTGGGTTGTGGCTTTGCAGATATTTTCAGCATGGCTGTGTATGGACAGCCGGGACCCGACAGGCAGGAAGCACGGCCTGAAAGAACAGATTGAAAGGCACTGAGGTGGGGTTGAGAACTTTGAGAATAGAGAGAACACAGTTCTGATTTAGAGGAAATTTGCTTCAAAATTAGTTCCATACCAGGAAGCCCGTGCTGAGAGGAGTTGCAGCAACACACAACTAACACTGGGAAAGGATTTCTCCTGGTGAGGGTGGCAGTTAGAGTTTTAGCCAGACACTGGTCTGGGCTGCGCTTGAAAGTAAACTGACTAAACAATGTTTTGAGAAATGTTTTATAAGAGACACAAATATTTCATCAAGTTGAAATTTCCATCTACTGATTATGTTTTCTGTTGCACAGTTACTACCTTTTATGTGCATTTCTACCAGTGGGAGAAAACTGTTGATCACTAATTTTTTTTACCAATAATTAGAAGGCCATTAGGGTACTCTCTGACTCAAAGCCTTTGTTTCATCTTGCCACTAAGTGCCTAGTACCCGTTAGCAAGAGTGACAGCAAGATTTCTGTGCTGAAATTTAGTGTCTGGATTAGTGTTGGAAGCATCAGGTCAGGAATCTTTACAGTAAATTAAAGGCACCAGGAGAGAACAAAAATTTTACCTGCACCTCAGTTTGAAGGTTCATGGTGACCCTTCCTATATAGCCTAGGGAAAGTTATTTTATCTTTCTGACCTGTCTCTGTAAGATTCAGGTTTTCTCGAAAACATTTCAGTTCTTTTAAAGCAGAATTTGAGACCAAGGTAAGTTAATGTTTTAAAAATCTAGGGGCTTTCAGGAGTATCTGTTCAATTTTTACTTCTCAATTACTCTTTATTTCAAGTTATTTTCTAATTAGAATGAAATTTTAATCACAAATGAGATGTAATAGTGCTAATTACCTTCACGCTGTATTTTTGGCCTCAGGAATTGGTGAACCCAGTATTTAGGTTAGGCTGGGCAGGCTTAACAGGAGATGAGCCAGGTGGGAACCAGACTAACCCAACCGTAACATGGCCACCGTCACCCTCTCCTTATCTTCTCGTGCTTGGCAAATCAAAGTACCCCTTGCCTTCACTCTGTCAGGCCCTGCTGCTCCTTGTCTATGGACACTTGCTTGTTAAATGCCTAATTGGTGGCTTCTTACTCTTATGCGCTACCTGTAACCAGTTATCAAAAGGCAGGCAGAGAGTGTTGGTTTATCACAGCCATCTTTCTTTACCTCAAAATGTCTGTTAAGATGGTGGAGGGGGGTGGCTGCTCAGGCAGAGGGATGCTGCCCTTTAGAAGTCTATTTGATGCTCAGTGAGAACCTAGACTCTAAAGGGAGAGGAAAGTGGGGCAGCGGCTGGCTGGCAGCAGTTGGAGAGCTGCACCCCCCCCCCAAGGTTTCCTGAGTCTGGGCATTCAGTGACTTCAGTGCTGAGTGACTGGTGACGCCCACATGAGGCAACGTCTGCAGCCTTCTTTCCTCTCCTGTGTAGGCTGAGCAGTTGTTCTGATGTGTCTAGGACCCAGGTGCCCCTGGAGACAGGGGCCCTGCAGAGAGAAAGTCTTGGGTGCATGGGGGCAGTGGGTCATCCAGCCTTCTTGACCTTTTTTTTCTTCACTCAAGACTGAACAAGGCCCGAAAGTTTCCAGACCCCTCCTTCCACTGATGCCCATGAGTGTCACTCATGTAGGCCTGTGAGGCCTGGCAAAAGAAAACAGTCCATTTTTTTTTAAAGACAAGAATGCTCCTTGGATAATGTGGACATAGTATGTGGTAGCTTTGGGGAAGATGACACCCCATGCTGCTCCTGACTTCCTCGCTGAAAACTGAATACACAGGCTGAGCCCACAGCAGTCAAAGCACGGAGCAAACAGGCTCGCAGCCCGTGCCCAGCCACCCCTACCTCTTGGGGGAGGGGGAGGTGTGTTTGGAAGCTGTGGATTATGTCCCCTGGGCCATTAGTCTTTCGTTTTCAGAAAAAAATAATATACAATTAGAGCCTAACGCAAGGAGGCGTCAGTCTTATACTCGAATCCCTGCTGATCATAAGTGCCGTGGCCCATTTCTGGTTTCAGTTGTCATTTGGGTCATTCCTTGCATGCAGACAGAACAGATGCGCATACCTCAGGGTCAGAGGGCAGTGCGCTGGTTAAGCCTGTGCGGCTTCAAGAGACCAGGCTGAAGCGCACGGGGGTGGGGGGGGGGACTGAGGTTTTGATCTCTGTGTGATGGGGGCAGGGTTCCTGCGTCTCCCAGGGAGTTCTGTTTATCCTCCCACATGTGAGGTTCTTCTTTCTCCACCTGGCACTGCAGACCCGCATGATATTTCTGGTTGGTGTGAAAGCCTTGATGCTCTTCCCCATTGCAAAGGTCTGTTGTTTGTCTACCAGTGTCATGAGAGCCCCTCCTTCACTTGGTCATCCAACTGCCAGCTGTTTGTAAGGTGCTTTGCATCAAGCATTGCCTGGAAACCGTCATGGAAACGAGATTAGGTGAAGCATTTTTTTTTCTATATGACAGCTGCTTTCTGATTAAGGACTGGTATCAGAAACAGCTCAGTGTGTTCCCGCCTCAGCTTTAACATGTGAGGAGGTGGGATGAGGATTGTTCCCGTGAGCCCAAGTGGCTTCTCCAGAATTCGGGGCTGGTTATTGCCCACCCATACATGTGTCCTCCACAGGCCCTACAGTCCTTTCTTTTCAGGAGAATTATGAGTTGGAGCCTGTTGGCCCCTTTTAAAAACATTAACATAAACCAACAGCAAATCACAAGTACTATTATTCATCCCTCAGTTCTCCCAGTCTCCCCCCGGACTAGAGCGCGCGTGTGGAGCAGTGAGCAGACGTTTCTGTAATTCGGTCATGAAGAAGGAATGTGTTACGCAGTGTGGCAGCTAATCAGCTAAGTGATAAGCAGATTTGCAGCAAAACACCACCACCAGGAGCCAATCCCACTTTCAGGGAACAAACTCTAACCGTGGGGCCCTGCTGTTTTCTGGGAAATAAATCAGGAAAGAGTCAAGAACACACATAAAGAGGTCTCATTAAATGGTAGATATATTTGTATATCTTCTTGAAAAAAGATAAATAGGCGAAGAAATAATTATGGCTAAACTTGGGGTCAAGAGAGAAAGAAAAAATCAGAGAGCTGTTCAAGTTCAGAAGTCAGGTAATTATTTGTCAAGCACCACCCAAGTGACAGACAGACTGTCCTGCTAGACGTGGGGGTGGGGGAGGGGTGTTGCCGTTGAAGAGTGAGACTGTCCCTGTGTATTCCAGTGGTGAGACACGGGGGCAGGGGTCAGCTTATAAAATCCAAACAGATGAAGCAATAAGCTAATTTTAGATAATGGCAAAAGCAATGGAGATGACGAAACAGTCCATGAGTCCAATCAGAGAATGGACACCATCTTTGCAAGCTAGCGCTTAAGATGGGAAGTTGAGTGTTGTGGGATTTCACATCAGTGACAGGGAGGGTAGGGAGGAGGCTGAATTTGTAGTCGAGATGGTTAATAAAATTCAAAACACAGAGAACCTTTAGTGAGCTTAGATGATAAATCGAGTTCATGTTAGGACAGTCACTTCCAAGTTTCTCAGATGGTTTTAATTGTCTTTTGAGGGGATGTCTAACAGTATTAGTCATAGAAATGACAATAAGAGCATTAAGATTTTTCTCACAGATATTAGTGGATGAGAATGACTCTGCATTTGAAATCTTATTTTTAAACTATGAAAACAACATATTGCCATTAGGGAAATCAACGAAAAATCACCTCTTGCTACTACCTTAATAGCGTGATTATCCTTGAGTTTTTCGTGTTTATGATTTTAGATAGTTAAAATACAGTCTTTTAAGTGAATAAGAAGTATTTTCCCCTTCAACTAATGCTTCATAGTTGCAAGTTTTGATAACTAACTACACTCCATTCTCATTATATACAGTGATGAACACTGAATCAGCAAATAATGGGCTGGGGGAAATACAGAGTTAGATTCCTTTGAACCTCTGATCATTTCATCAATCAGTAATAACCGTGTTTTATGTGTGCTCATGTTTAGAGACACTTTATTTAATGCATGTTGTTGATTTAGTAACATTGAACCATGGCCAAGCCCACAGTAACTCTTGCTTGAACAGAGTTTGTCTGATGCCTGGGTGCTTTCTGTAAGGCACATTACAGTCTTCTTGTGTTATAGGCACTCGTTTCACTTCAGGCGTACTGTTTGTGCAGGAGGCAAAATCACTAAGAAACAGCACAGAGCTATGAAAAACACGGCACTAGGTGGACCTTGAGAAGAACACTTGTTTATGGTGTAAGGGCTGTAGAGTGTCACCTCTTTCAGCTCTAGCTGGGACATTCCCTTGACTTGACTCAGATAAACACACAAGTGTGAATTGGCTGTACCCATTTCTAGTTCCAACTGAAATGTCTTTCAGGCCATCCCCAGAAGCTGAGGTGAGTCTTGAAGCTTTGTTTGACCAGGGCCTACTTGGTGAGAATAGGTATCTTATGAGAAGGCTTGTGCCTTTTGTGACTCTGCACCAATAACAGTGCCCACCCACAGTTCACCATGAAGGACGGTGTGCTGGGAAGAGTGTGGTTTTCACAGTCAAAGGGACTGCTTTGGTTTCCTGGCTCCATCCTTTCCTTAGATGTACAAGTTTGGGTAAGTTGTGGAAACTCCTTGGTCATTTGTTTTCTCATTGGTAAATGAGTGTAACAACCACCTTTTTCATATGTCTGTCTGTTGTGAAGATTTAATGGAATAACACACTTAGTCATTTCTCTCATTATACGTCTGATGATAAGACTTATGTTGACAAGGAGATTATTGATGAATTTGTAGAGAAATCAGTGAACAATCTTGACAGTGCCCTGATTCCCCAGCAGCTGCCTGGAGGTTGTTACTCCTGACAGCACTATTATCAAATAACTGACGTGCACTTTGCATCTATGAGTGTCTAAATTAATGATGCCATTTGCTTTGATTTTTTTTCCCAAAACATATTATTTTTTCTTGGTGTGATAAACACAAATATTCTAAAGCAAACAATGAAGAGCTCTTTAGATTTGAGCTAACCCTGACTGGTGTGTTACCAGACTTTGCAATATGTGTCAGCTGTGGGATATAAGGTGGTATAAGAGGCCAGCTGGGAATACAGACCATGGTCAAAGGACTGCTGTGGAAAATGCTGGTACAGACCTGGTGCTGCGCGCTCTCTCGCGCTCTTGCTCTTCCTTTTCCAGTACTGAGAATTGAACTCATGACCTCACACTGACCAGGCAGGCACTGTGCCGCTGAGCTATATCCCAGCCCCCTGTTGCCTATCTCAACAGAAGGCAAAGCACAGAAGAAGTAAATGACTTGCCTAGGAGCATCCTGAAGCTAGAGACACCCTTCCCAAGTCTTGGGGTCCTTGAAGCAGAGACCCCTTGTCTTGATTACTTTTCTCTCATTGCTGGGACAAAATACCCAACACCCCAAATTAAGGAAGGAAAGGTTTACTTAGTTCACTCTTTGTGGAGGCTTCAGTCCATAATCAGTTGCCCCCTAGGGAGGGTGGCATGGTGCAGAGGCAACTGTTCAAGGTGGCAGAAGACAGCAAAAGCAGCAAGAACAAAAAGGGAGAGGGGGCGATAGCAACCCTCTTTTCCTCCTTTATATGGTAAGCAGGCTATTACCCTCCTAGCGCGGCTGTAGCACTCACACCATCTTCCTGCCCTCCTCTTGCACAGGATGAGGATGTTTACAAAGTGAGGACCCTGGCCTCCTGCTGAGTTGTTTACTTAAACGACTAAACTTCTCAAGTTGACACAATATATCCGTCATTACACCCTCCAAACATTCTTTTTCTCCTGATAATTTTGCAATTAAATGAGAACATGTGGTCCTTCACATAATGTCTACTTTGAGACGCAATGTACATGGGACAGTGATACGGTTTCTAGAATGTTCTTTTTAAAAGTTCTATGTGAAGTTAGTAGGTGAAACCCAGCTACTAGAGTGCTCTTGTATGTTCACTGTGACCCTCACAATAGCAAAGATGATGGAATCAGCAATCTGAATGCTAAACTCCAAGTCCTAGTGGCTATTTGTCTCTGAACTTTGATAGCTGGTATCTCCCTGAGACAGAAGATATTTGTTTGTGCTGATTACCCTGAAACTATGATCTCTGGACCCTGATGTGAGCTAGAGACTCATTTCTCAAGTGGAGAAAGGGACACTTTCACGCACACTATGTTTGGGACTGCTGTCTAATTCTAGTGTTAGTGTCGAATCATATTTTCCATTATACCTCTATGTCTCAATTACATTTCACACACTCATATGGCATGAGATGCGGACATACAACCACCCTTAAACATGGACAAAGCCACAGCAGATGGGAGCAGTACTCGGTGACCCTGCTGGTTTCCATCATCACTGAAACTCACCTGAATGACCAGCTGCCATCATTTGGGGTAGTGCAGTGGACAAAGATGACAAAATGTCTGTGCTGTGTCTTCTTGGAGCTTGTAGAGTGGCATAATGTATGGACAGAGATGGCCAGTTTATTTTCATGCAGCCGGATTTCAGTAGTACACAGTCATTCATGCTGTTGAGCCAACAGGAAGAGACAAACTAGATGATTTGTGTGTTAGCTCTCTTGGGAAGAGGCTAGAGGATCTTCTTAAAGATTTCCAGTTGCCTTGGCCAAAAGCAAGTCGGTATCCTGTTTCCATCTGCTACTTGCAGTAGGTGTCTGCAAATAGTGAACAGTCTAACAGTGAGAAATCTAGTGGAGGCATGGAGCTGAGACACTGAAATTCTCATAAAGTTGTTTATTCCAACTTTATAGAGTTGGAGGAGAGAGAAACTACAGGTATCTTTTGGTCTTTATCGAAATGCTTCTCTAACAGATGGAGCTTAGGCACTAGGTGAGAAACATAGCTGGATCCTGATTTAAGTTTTGGCAAAATGTAGTACCAGCTTCAGTAATGGACAAGCAAGTATATTTTAAATAGTGCTGGAAAGCTTTGAACTGCATGACAGCATCTCCATATCTCCAGAACTTAGTATAGTTGTTTGCTGCCAAGCAAATTCCTAATGTATCTTAGCAGAATTGAAGCCAGAGGGGTGAGAGGGTAAGGGTGGGATGCAGGAGTGTGGAGACCTAGTCATAGCCAGGAAGCAGAAGTGTGGTGTTGCGCAGTCCCAGGGTTATGTGTAGCGGAGGTGCTGCTGAGATCAAGTAAGGGAATACTTTGCTCATCCACAGAGCCAGAAACAAGAGTGGGAGGTCTTGCTGCACGGCGCAAGGATGGGATGCTCCAGAGCTACAAAGGAGTCAGTTGCAACAGAAAAAGCCTGGCCCACCATAAACCTCTTCCAAAGGCAAGGCACAGGAAGGAAGTGGATGTGGAGATGAATATTCAAGGAACATCAGCAGCTGGGCCAGGATTTGATTAGTCTTAAATGAGAGCCCAAAATGTGTCCTATGTAAATGTGTCTATTTCCTGTATTTCAAAAATTCCTTCTCCTTCTATCCCTCAGTTTTCTTGTAAAAATGTCTTCAAAAAACATCAACTTACTCTTGGCTTAGATGTCAGGAAAAAAGAGATTTACTCAACCTAGGCCAGGAGAGAACAGAAGACCTGCTGTGTGTGAGGCCAAAGTGCATGTGCAGCCATCGTTTTACACTGTATCCTGACTTCTCAGAAGAGTGAGCAGAGGGAAGAAGGGCAAACATCGGGTCCCAGAGACCACCAGTCCCTCAGGGAGAGGGCCGAGGCTGTGCCGCCCCACTTGAGGCTGGCTGGCAGGCTCATAGCTTCTCCAACTCTCATAATTGTCTTCAAGATACACTTTTCTCCCACCTAACAGCTCGCGGAGTGTGAACACCAAGAAGAGAGAATGTAGGCCGGGGAGCGGACACTAGGTGGCCAGCTGGTGTGTGTATTGCTATTGTATTGGTACCTATTCATCTGCTTCAGGTGCTGTAACAAAGCACCATAGACTGGGTGGCTTAAGCAGTGAACATTCATTTCTTGGTTTTAGAAGCAGGAAGACTCAGCTCAGGGTACAGCATGGTCAGATTCTGGCCTCTTCTTTTTGGCATGGCACTTGTTATGTCCTCAGAGGACATGAATTCCATCATGAAACACCTACTTCCGGTGACCTCTTCCAAATCAAATTATCTCCCCAAGGTCCATTTTCGAATACTGTCATGTGAGCTTCAGGGCTTCAACATGTGAACTTTTTTGGAGGAGGCACAGTTCAGTTGATCAAACCACTAATAAATTCTGACAAACAAAGTGGCTGAACCACCACTTTACTGAGTTCCATCCTTTGTGGGCCGGGCTGGGCATGGCTCAGCCAGATGCTCTGCTCTCTGCTCTCCCCAAGCCATAGTCAGGTGTCAGCTGGGGCTGTGGCCTCATCTAAGGCCCAGGTCCCCTGTCGTGTTCACCTGCCTGCCAGCAGAGCTGAATTTTGAGCATCTGTATGACTTTTGCAGCCTGACTCCTCCAGGCTTTCAGGAAGAAGTCTCAAAGCCTTGTAGACCCTCTTCTGAAGAGGTCTTCAGGAGAGGTCAGCCCCGCCCAGGAGACCCCTCCACTTTGTTGCTGGGGTTGAACATAGGTCCTTTATACTGTGCTTTATCCCCAACCATTTTCTAAATTTTTAATTTGACTCAATAAATTGCTAAATTACTTAGACTTTTGAGTTGCCTGCCTCAACTTCCCCACAATGCTGAGATTAGAAGCAGGCACCACCACACACACCCAGTGATAATCTCACTTTTGATGCACTTGAAGTCAACTCATTTAGGGCCTTAATGACATCTACAAAATTACCTCCACCCCAACATCACCTAGCTTTCCCAGGAGCACCATTTACCTTACACCTGTGTTGCCCACTCAACTCATGGCAAGGGACTTAGCCGTGGTTCAGGCTGCAGGGAGCAGGGAGGTCAGGGACATCATACAACTCAGCCTGTCACTGGGCAAGAAAACCTGTGACAGTGCTTGTCTGTTCCCTCCATGAAAGCAGATGGATTTGGGAGACAGTCATGGGGTGTGTGTGTGTGTGTGTGTGTGTGTGTGTGTGTGTGTGTCAGTGTGTGTGTGTCTGGGGGCTATCAGATAGTGGCATGGAAATGTTAGGCATTTATGGCCGGTGGCCATGAGTCATGAGAAAACAAAAATTCACTAATGGAATTCATCACTGTTCTCTTGTTTGGTGGCTGCCCTGTAAGGCAGGCGCAGCGGGGTTAGGTTGATGGGGCTGGCATTTTTAATCTCTAGTTTTCGAGGCTGATTTTTTCTTTCAGCTAGGTCTTATTTTAAGGGGAAACATGTTTTAACATCGATGATAAAATTGGAAAGGAAATTTCTGTCCATGTAACAGTGAAAGCATCAGAAGAAAAAAGACTGGCAACACGGGGTGTGATTGTCCCACAAACAGGTCTGTGCTGCAAGGTAGTGACTTCCAGTGGGTGGTTTATTTATTTAACAGCAGCAGAATGTCTAATATCCATCTTCTCTAGGCAGAAAGTATTACGTCTAGTCAGCTCTCCTCACTGTTCTTTGTTCCCCAGGACTATTTAAATCAGGTCTCAATTCCATTAAGTGGAGCCCGCTTTTTTTTGCTTCTTAAGAAGCCTGCTTTTTTAAAATTTAAGATTAAAAAGACACAAAAAAGAAAAACAAAAAAGCAATACAGACAAACAAACAAGAAGAAACCAAATACATTAATAGTATAGGCTTACAAACCAAGATGATAGGAATTTGACCATGGTTGTAATATTGTATATTGTTACCTTCAAGAGGTTTTCTTTTGTCACTAACTCACAGATTTGCACTGTAGACCATGTAGATAAGAGTAAAAAGCACTTACACCTTGAGCTTTGTGGAAGTGCTGTCAACATTTTACCATAAATGTGTCCATGCATTTCTACGTTTCAGCATTTTAGGGACAATTTTCTTTTTGTCACTGAAACTGTAATGATGAATCCAGTTTTTGTAAGTTAGATGTATATTTCAGACATCCTTCTGTGTTAAAAACTAAGTTTGTGCAATAGCATTTTGAATAGCTACTATGATACACATTCATTTAGGATTTGTTTTGTTTTGTACTGGAAATTGAACTCAGAACTTCTCACTTGCCAGGCAGGCACTGTGCCACTGAGCTATATCCCAGCTCCATAAATGAATCCCAGCATTCATTTATTCAAACGGTCTTGTGGGCGTCATTTCGGATTTCACACAGGGATGGGTGGCGAGGTCAGGGCTGTCCCCCCCTTGCTTGGTAGCCTGGTCTGTGTGATGATGAACCTGTGTTTTCATCCAGTCTCTGGTGTCCATTGATCCAGCGGCTGCAGCTTGCAGAGGCCAACCTTGTGCTTTGTGTTTACTTTTTCTGGGGTTGGTTCCCAGGGCTGCTCGTAGAGTTTTTAAATACCTCTTTTGTGAGCCAGCAGCCCTAATAAACAAACCACTTTGTTGAGACTGGGAGTATTAGTACTGGCACAGGTTCCTAACTTGACCCGCCGTTACAGGCGTTGCAAGGCTGTGGGGTGGTCCAGCTGCACCTCCACTCTGCACACAGACCTGTGTGCAGCTTTGTGAATCGCTGTTTTTCTTTCCCCCTCCCTTCTAAATGGGCTGCTGGTGGCAAAAATATGTTAAGAAAGATCCGTTTAAAGTTTAAATTTTAAGAGTTAGTTCGAGGTTTAGCCTATTAGCAACTGGACTCAGCAGATGTGAAGAGCAGAGTGTTGGGATGAATGCGGAAAGGGAACTGAGATACTAGAGTGGTGGCAGGCAATGGAGAACTTAAAAGTTGGTGACTGAGAGGCACCCGGCGGAGAACTTTTAGGCCTCATTGTACGTCTCAGAAGACCCGGGAAAGGACCGGGATTGACATGGCAATCCCCGATGGCCCAGCTGAACCTGCATTTGGAAAATTCATTCCTTTGCATGTGTATGTCAGCAATTTTGGAGGTCATCTTCATGCGGAAGGAGAAGCAGCTGACGTTCACTGTCCAGACACCCCGTGATTTATAGGTCAATCCACATCGACAAAGAATCTTTTTTCCTAAAATGACTGCGTGGTCTGGTTAAGCACCTCAAACCACTTGAGGATGTTTTGTTGTTTTTCCTTAGAAATGGAACAGAGACTAGGAGACTGTGATTCTGAATCTTTCTGGTACTTCTACAAATTGTGTAACCCTGTCTCCTCATTTCCCATAGAGATTCTGCACAACTGTGGTAGAAGGGTCTTGGTTGATGTTTGGGGATGGTGTCAGGGAACACCAGCACAGAACTTTGGAAGACCAGTTTTCTCTCCTCTGTATTTGGCCTGCACAGCTTGAGTCATTTTTTCTGATAAAAGCCTGTTGGGGGTTGTTTGTCTTGTAGACCAGCTGTGGGAAGGGTGGAAATCATCCAGTCTTGTTCAGCTGTTAGCTCAGCCGTCCTCAGGGGAAGGATTCTTTGCCAAAAGAATCTCAGAAAAATCCAGAGAGAGGGAGTTTCAGGGAACACTGACTCAACCTGAAGATTTGTTTCCAGGCTATTTATTCCCTAAAGTGTGAGAGAGGGAGACCATAGTCATAATTGGTCTGCAAATATCAGAGCTGAAGGGGGCCTGGGAACCACCTGGCCTTGCTTTTTTCATGTTGTTTTCTAAAAAAGAGACCAGAAGAGATTCAATGATTTATCTTAGGTCTCTGAACCAGGTAGAGACAGACGGGTCCAAAATCCGAAGCTTTTGATTCCTCCCAAAGCACTCTTTCCACAACACACCACCAGCAACTTCCTTGTATTATTAACCAATGAGACCTTCCTGACTTTCTTTCTATAAAATTCCCCATCCTACCAGGGCATTTCATCATGAAAATATTCAAACCTCATCAGCTTGCTGAGAATACTGGCTTCATGGATTAGAGAAAGAATCTTTTATGGCCACAAAACAAATGCTCCTTATTCATGCTGCAGTAAGCAGTTATTGTCAGTCTTGGAAAAAAATATTCAGGAACATTGCTTTACATTGTCTTTGGGGAGAAAAGTACTCAAGTGAGCTATTTGGTAACAAGTTTTAACATGTGGAGTTTGCATGTGTTTTCCAGAGGGATTCTCCAGAGTATATTTGCCGGTTCTCATAGCAGCCTGCTAAGATCACTAATCTCCATGCATAGTCTTTCTTAGAAAGAGACTATTGTGGCCTCTTTTTTTTTTTTTTTTTTCCTTTCCTAGACATTCTACAGCTCTCCTAAGGTCAAACTAAGAAGAATGGCAGGACTGTAGGTATGCGATAGGGGATATCTGCCTAATGGAAAAAGCACTTAGATGGCATGCCTTTCAACATGCCTGCGCTCCACTTCCAGGGGAAAATTGGGAACCTGATATCTGTTGTGAAAGAGTTGACTGCTACTTGGGACCAGAGTGCAGAACCTGCGAGTGTGTTAGGGTGTTCTTTCAACCGTTTTGTACCTCTGTGCTGCTCTCTGTCAGGGATTCTCAGCCTCCCTGTTAGTGATGACCTCATTCTTCATACTGATTACTTTGGGATTCGGGGGCCTTTTTTGCAAGCAGTTTCACCAAAGCAGGGACTTGGTAACCTTCCAGTTTAACTCTGACCAGTTCTCTCATAAACCTTTGGGTGAGAGGTTTGCATAAAAATTATAATTGCTGGTTAAAACAGAAGAACACTGAAGAATTACATGGATTCAGTGAAATTTAATGATTTATGGAAGAATCATGGGGAATGAGGCAGATGTATTGAGACTTGAGATGAAAGCCTGGTTTTCAAAAAAGGAAAAGGAAATTTTATCAGTTATAAATTGGTGAACTCAGCATTGGGCCCCTTTGTAGGCAAATGGGCAAATCGGCAACTGGTAAGTCAACAAATGCTTAATATTATGTCCCAGTCCTAGCATATAATAAAAACATTAAAACAGCTAGTGTTTATTAAACTGTAATTTTGTGGAAGGAAGGGTTCTACATGAAGAAAAATCAACTTATTTTAGGGGTGTGGGTAGTGGGTTAGTGCACCTGACTTCAGCTTCTTTGTTCAAAATGATGGTACTTGCTTTTCCTATCTGTCTGATTCCTAGGAGTGTGACTGGAGTTAATGTCTTACCTTGAGGCTGGCAGTATGGAATGATAGAGCTAGTAGGTGGCTCCTCACTCCCCACTGCTTAAAGAGGTATGGAACTTTCAGGTTCTCAGAGCATTTGGAGGTAGAAAAGGGTTCGTTACTTCAGCTGGTTGAGCTTTATAAGAAGGAGAAGCAGGCAGGGGCAGAGTTAGTGGCTGCCCTTGCTAACGGGCTAACCAAAGTCGAGGTAAAGGCTAACCATGTGGGTGACTAGGAAACAGCCTTTGTGACCGTAGCCTACATATATTTTCTCTCCTAATTTTCATCGACCACAGGACCATGTCCTATCTAGAGAAGACTAGTTGTGAATTAATTGTATATTCACTGCAATTTTGAACAGAAGATTATGTTTCTCAGTTTCCTTATGGGATAGAAAGCATGAGTCATTTGACCAGGGTTACTGCTAATAATTACAAAGCTGACTTTGAATCCATTTTTCCCTTGGTACTGTTAAGAGTTTTGGTACCAGTGTTACCAAAATCTGAAGATACTCAAGTGCTTTGTATGGTGTAACCTAAAATGTAACCTATACACCCCTTCTTACATACTTTAAATCATGTCTAGATGATTGGTGATACAAGTACTATGGAAATATTTGCTATAGTTTAGTGTTTAGGGAATAATGACAAGAAGAAAGTCTATACATGTTCAGTACAAACGCAGATTTTATTCAAACATTTTCAATTTGTGGTTCCTTGAATCTGCTGAAGTGGGATCTACTGCTGTGTGTGGTGTCTGACTCACATATCCAGTGAATACAATACCATGTCACTTGGCTCAGGGGCCCTGGTGCATGCAGGCTGTCATTCCATAGAGGTGGAGCACGCACGTGAGGTCTGACAGAACAAGAGTGTAGGTGACTGTAAGCCAGAACTCACCTGAGTCTGCTAGCTTAGTGACCTGTGGGACTCCTGTCCCAGGGGGGATCTCCCCTTTTCAGTAAGTCCATCATCCACACCCAGAACTACGTTAACCCAATCAGTGGACTAATCCAGTTATCACACCCATGATCCAACTACATCCCAAAAGCCCACCTATGAGCACATGAGGCTTTAGGCAGACGTCTAGATGTAAGCCATAACGCTTACGACCCCTTAATTTTCTTTAACTGGCATCTTTGACATTGGATCTTGACTCAAAGGCAGAATTGCTCAACTGCAAAACGTATGTCTATTCAGTGAATTCCATGAAGATTACCTGTGGTATCCTCTTCAGTCTCTCATTTGGGGACACTTCTGTTTAGTTTCTCTTGTTACAGAATCTGTAGGGTAAAGAAAACTCACTTGTCAATTCAGAGTTCATGTGCCATTTTCTCAAACTAGAAGGACTACGTTGGCCTAGACCAGTAACGGGGAACCCTTTAGAGATGAATGCCAAACTGCAACCTCAAACCCACTTATTTATAGCAAAGTGCCAACACTGCAATTAAACCAGAATGCTGAGGTTTTCGTTTGGAATAAACAACTCATACATTAACATCTTTTGTCTTAAAAGAAAAACACAGTAACATGTATGCAGTGGGTTCACTGCCCCGACCTGGACAATTTCCAGTGTTTCCTCCAGCTTCACTTGTCTTATGATTTGGAGGCTGCTGCCATAATCCAAAGTGGTTATGGAATGTCAAATACCAGTCTTCAGTTCTTTGAGAGTGAGGCCAAGAGGGTACAAACAATGACTGTCTTAGTTTGTACCTCCTGGGCTGATGATGTGTCTGCGGATACTTTCTATTGAAGACAGTGCACGGAACAGAGAAGGGAAGCTCCTATCTGCACAGATCCTTTTACAAGAGCTCACTTCCCCAGATCTCCAAACTTACTTACAGGGTGAGAATGTAAAAGGTTGAAAACTGTAAACTGAAGGATAAAGGACCGAAGAAGGCTTATCAGCAAGGGCTAGAACACCAACCAAGAACAGCCTCTATAGGGAGTCAAACTGGAAGATAATAATAAGAACTTTACATCTGTTTTAGCTTTGACTGTGGGGAGTTTGGGCTCACATTGTATTATATTGGAGGCCCTTAAAATCTGTAAGCATAGAGGGGAAGAGGAATGGAAGAAAGATTAAGATTTACTATGTACTTATACCAACTCTCCATTAGGAATATAATCATTACTATGTACTGCAAACATGTACGAATAAAAAACAAAAGTTGAAAAAAACCTTACAAATGTTTTATTGGCTTTGGCATGTAGCACAGACAAAGCAAAAATTCCTGATATGTAGCCAGAGGAGGGCAGAGTCTAGACTTAGTCTTGGAAAGAGAGACCAGGAGAAGGAAGACTTGGCCATGAAGATGGCAGCTATTTTATGTCCCAGGTCTCTGTAGCTTCCCTACCATGGATGTAGCAAGGATAATTGCAGATAGAAAGTGATGAGATCTATGGAGGACTTACATTTGTTGGTGAGATTTAACTGCCTGTTGGCATAGAAGGAAGAAGCAAGAGCAGGACTTGAGGGATGGTTTGAATTTATTGGGATAAATCAAGGAGAACTCCTTCATCCAACATGGATTATTTATTTATTTATTTATATGTTACTAGTGCTTGAACTCATTTACTTGCGCTTGCCAGAGAAATGTTTGTACCACTGAGCTATATCCCTGGCCCAACACCATGGATATTTCTGAGCAGCTCTGCTCTTTCTTAAAGTCCTTCTTCCATTAATATGAAGAAGTTGCCCTACTCTTCAGTCCAAATTAAAATTCAAAGAGCATTTCTTTTGCATAGCTGAGCAGATTTTGGAAATCTGAGCTCTGAATTCTGTGTGTTAGTCACTGGGAGCAGAGGGCAATGCTAGAAGTGTCTGGGGAAGAAAGCTAGAATCTTTCCCTACTCCTCTGTACTCTACTGTCTCTACCCTCTGCATAATTCTCAGTCTTGCAAAGACCAGTTACAGTAATGGTGTGAAACATTTGTCCTGTAAACTACTTGCATTGAACATGGAAGGTGATATATTACTATAGATATATTTTAAATTTTTATTCCTGTGAGTATTTTTTGATACCCTTGGGCCATGGAAGTTGAGGACCTCTATTAGGCAAGGTTCTAGTTTGGATTGAGAATGAATTAAAATACACACTTTGGAGACATTTGTCGCTGTAGCTGTACACAGCCAAGAAGCAAACAGATGAGATTTGTTGCTGTTAGCTCACCAGATCTGTTAGATTTCCTTTGCCACAGGACCCACCTGTGGCTTAAATCTCCCTTCAACTCATTAATGGATGTGTTTGTATTGTGAATGGACATTCTTTCAAAGACGCAAAGAATCGTTTTTCACATTAAATTACAACAATTGCAATAGGCCATTTAAGAATGGACGGCATTTGGAGAAAGGGCATCCTTACTTGTTTTATGATGAAAAGTTACGTAGTTTTAAGGAATTAGTATTGGTACATGACTCTTGAAGCGAACACCGTATGTATGAATTCGTATTTTTAAGTTAAGGAAGGTTTTTAAAAAATCTTACAGCAGTTTGAGATTTGGAACAAAGTTAAGCAGAAATTATAAAGTTATCACCTGCATCCTCTGTATCCAGACATTCATACTCACGCCGTCCCAGCATTACCCAAGGCAGTGATTCGTTTGTTACCATGAGTGAACGCTGATACATCATTAACTCCCAAAGTCCATAGTTTACATTTGTGCTTCATCTCAGTGTTTGGCATTGTTTGGGTTTGGGCAAATGTATAATGATGCATATCCACCATTAGTTTCTTTGTTCTTTTCAAATTTTAATTTTTATCAGTACACGTTTACAGTACACAATGATTGCATTCACTGGGGGGAGCTAGTATGTGTACATAACACATCTTCATTCTTTTTTCATCTTTTAGGCCCCTCCGCAGAGTGGTTTCATGGCCCTAAAAGTCTACCCATTCACCCTCCCCCAAGTGACTCTTTCCAAAACATAGAATATACCCTACAGTAGATTTATTTTAAGATCCCTTTAAATAGTGTATAGCATCCTTCAACGTCTTTATAATTTGGTTTAACTTTTTTTTACACTATAGAGGGAATTCTTGTTTAATGATCTATTGGTTTAACTACTGTTCAGATTGAAAATCTACAGCTCAGATTTATGACTCACGTTCAGACAGCTCAGAAACATGAATGGCAGGGCAGCCCTTGGTGGTTACTTCTGTAGCACAGTACTACGATTTGTGCTGACTGTGCTGTATAGTACAGTACTATAGTTTCCTGTTCTGTTGTACATCACAGCACCACACGTTAAGACTGATGAAAATAAAAGCAAAATCATCAAGTTGGAGTTTCCTTTGACCATTTCTTTGTTCTGAATATTATCCATACTATATACAATTCCTCACATAGCAAACAATTCACCTAATGACCCAGTCACCGGACTGGAACTCCATTGTTAAATGAGGCATGACTGTACAACAAACCAAGGTTTCCATGTTTTGGGACAGGACTGTTTCTAAAAGACAAGTTCTGTTATTGCTTGTGAAATTTCAGTAAAACAAGTAGCACTTCACCAAAGGGGGAGAAAAAAAATCCAAGAAACAACTCCTGCCTATAAGCCCTCACGTCTTTTGTAATTAAAAAAAAAAATGTTCCAAGGCGCAGCCCTTTTTTAATTTAGAGAAATATACAGCACACAGAAGAACCATGTGTTTGGCTGGAGGGAGGTGTTGGTTTATAAAGTGAATTTGGGGTGTGTCTTCTAAATTTTTTCTTGTTAGCTTGCCCCATCACATTTCCTGCTTCTGTAGCTCTAGTCTGTGGAGCTCCAAGCTCCAGACAAGGCTTTTACCTGAATTTTCACATTTGAGCAGACTTTTCAGCCTGAGACCGACAACAGGGAGGTTCTTTTTCCAGACAGCAGGGCTGGGGACTTGGATTTTGGGGAGTGTATACTGGACTGTCTCTGCTGGCTTCTGGGTTCCCTTGCCTGAGTCCCTTTTCCTGCCACACCCGTTCACTTTCAGGACAGGGGTCACATGGCAAAAAAACCCCACAAAGCAGAAAGAGGGCATTTTACCTCCTCCTTCCCCCAAGTGGAAAACTTTCTGTAGCTCCATTTTATGTTGCCTGGAATATTTTAGAAAATTACAAGGTTTTGTAGCTGAATAGATTGTTACTCACGACCTATAAATATTTGTGTGTGATTACTGCTATCTCTGCTGGGTGTGCTTGGAGCCATGGAATCGCCTCCCTTCTGCAGCAGACTGAGGTGGAGTAGGCTTTGTGAGCAGGGTGTATGTGACTGGCCATGACTTCCGCAGGATCATGGAGAGCATTCGTGATATTTTCCACAAGTTCCACAGATCAAAGAACTGCTCAAGCCTAAAATCTCCTCTCCCACTCCCTCCACACACACACTAATGCATTGCTTTACAGGCAGAGAAGCTGTGTAGAAGAGTGCAGCCAGCGATGTACAAGGGTAGGAACAGAATTTGCTGCTTTGCCTTTGTCCTCAAAGAGGGCCTTTTGCGTGATCGCAAGATGGCAAAGCTACCTTAGAATGTGCTTGGTGAGGACCATGGATGATGAGGGACAGGAAATCCACTCTGGGTAACTTGTGTCTTGAGACAGTCCTTTTTACATCTCCATCTTTCTGCCCACCCCTCGCCTGGCACAGTGCCTTACCCAGATCGCTGCTCCTCTGTGTGTGGGAGGAATGTGGCTCAGCGACAGGTACTTCAAGAAGATGACTCAGTAGCTCTAGGCACCAGTGATCAGAGCTCAACTGTGGTGAGTCCTTCATTTTCTTCTCACCTTGTTCCCTTATTGGATATCTGCTTCACACATTTAATGGCATTTATTTATAATTGTTGGGAGGCTTACATTTTAATTCACATTTGTTCTGTTTTGTCAAAATGCTATGAATGATCATAGATCCAGATGAGACCGTGGTTGGATGCTCAGAAGGGAACAGGTAAAAAATTTACATCAAGGCCACAGATTTTTAGCAGGCCTGATGGTAAAATATTTAAGTAAGACAGCAAGGAAAGGGACATCAAAGAAAAGTAAAAACATGTCAAATGAATAGACATTTATTCTAAGGGCTATAGCTGTCTGGGAAAAATCAGTTCAAGCTGTGTCTTTCCAGGATCACTGTATAAAGAAACAGATTTGTTTCATTTTGTGTAGTTCCCTGATGGGTAAAGAGGAGCATGAGAAAGGCTTTCTAGGAAAAACAGCATGAGAAATTGGTGAGCAAGTAGAAAACACCAGCACTTTATTGTTTCAATTGCATTGGATTCTTCTTTCTCTTTCTAAAAAAGAGCTTTGTAATAGTGCTAGCCAGTGAAGTATTAGGTGCATTACCTACATTATTAGGCTGACTCCAGAGCCACTGAAAGTGCATGTGATTTGGAATCCGTTAGACTTGGGTTGGAATCTCAGTCCCTCTTTTCATCAGCAGTACATCTCTGAGCCAAGTGCCTGACCATCCTGGGTCCCTGCTTTCTCAACTCTTCAGGGGATCTCACCTCTCTTACAGGAAAAGCACCCATCCACTTTCTGAAAATCTGAATTGTGAATCATTTAGTCCATCAGTGTCTTCAATGGGCATTGACATTCTGTTTTTACACTTGTTAAAATCTTGCTAAGCAGCTGAATTTTAAAGCTTAAAGATCTCTTTCCTGGGAGAAACAATGTTGGAAAATTCAGTCACTTTGAAATAAAAGGGTCCTAGATTAAGATCTGTCAATAGGGAACTGAAATGTTGACTGATTCCACAAGATTATGTGATCACTGTGTAAACAAAGTCTATGAAAGTATTTTGCAAACCCATAAGGCTTGGTTAAAATACTAGCCAGAATGACAAAATGTTATCATGCCCCTGTCTTTGAAAGAACTAACCTAAAATTGAGTACATTACTGAAGTGTTTTCAGGATACAGAAGGGCTCTCTCTCAGAAGCTCACTCTATTCCCTTCTCTGGTTTTCAGCTACTAGAACCATAGTGGCTCTCTCTCCCTGACGGGCTTGAGTGCTGGCATGAACCCTGCATCCGCACTCGTACCTGCACCTGCCCCTGCACGTGCAGTAGAATGCTGACCTCCCTGCTGAGTCCTGGAGCCCACAGTTGCCAAGGAGACCAGTTGGAACCATTTTGCTGGGCTGAGTCAGTCACATGTGGTCAGAACTGGTTGGGTAGCGCTTACCTTCCTCAAGTTCTTAAGTGTGAGTGGGTGGTTTAGGCACAATTGGTCCTTGCTTCTGGGCAGGTTTTTTCTCCAGAGGAGACGCAATGGTAACATACTTGATAACAACTGTGAATTCTTCAGAATTGCTTATCGTGAAGGCTAAATTGTTTTATAACATGATAATTACTACATCATCCAAAGTGGGAGGAGCTTGAGGAAAGGTAGCAGAGATAGAGAAGGTTATTATTGGTTATCCAGGGGATGTTCATGAAAACACTCATTAGTGCTGCTCAGGAGAAGGAGAACAGAGTATTAGCAGAGTAGTCCAACCTAGGCAGCGTTGCCTTGCCTGACAATAAATGAAGATTCCAGTAGTTTACTGGAGCCAGCCTTGTTGGCCAGAGTTGACATTATACAGGGGACAGTACCGTGGCGTGGAAATGGAAGGCCTGGGAGTTTAACTCTTACTTTTTCCTTTTATGTTCTATATTGTTTCTCTTTTTGTTTCCTTAATTTTGGTCTTTAAAAGAACTCTGTCCCACACTTACACACTCTTTACCATCAGTCAAGCAGTAAATGTGCCTTCAGGAAGCCACTTAGAGAATGAGATGCTGCCTGCAGGCTCCTCTATAACCAAAAAATCTGGTTCTAATCTTAGGTGTACTGCTGCTCTGCTCCTTGCAGCTTAGAGTACGGTCCAGATTAACAGCTTTCCCTGGGAGCTGGTTACAGTGAAGGGTCTGGGGCTCCATCTAGACCCATGAATCAGAGTCAGTGTCTCAGGTTCCCAGGTCTTTCACATGCACCTAGCAGTCTGAGAAGCATTGGCCTAAATAGCAACCTTGGCGAAGGTATGGAGTCTTCTGACTTTTTACTCTATTTATTATGCATTCCTGGGGCCCAGATTTAACATTTGGCATCTGCAAATCTATGAATTTTCCTCTGACCTTGGGCATATCAGAGCCTCCAGGGACTTTGTGAACTTCTGACATCAACTAAAGTGGTACAACGTGGTATAGAAAAAAGGCTGAGGGGTGGGAGGGAAACCTACGTTCAGTGGTTGAAACAAGCAGTAAGCACAGAATTTCAGGTGGCAGTGGGGTTCTGTATAGTAGGGCCTTTGAGGTGGGGTTCTGGTGGTGATGCTTACTCACTTAAGATCCCCCAAGTGACTCCTAGAATGTGTATGACACGACATCCAAGAATGTTTATCACAATGTTGTTTATAGCAAAATAATTTAAATGCAATGAAATACAATCCAGATACACATGAAATCAAGCCATGAGTCTCAGCATGGATTAATGTAAAAAGTGTATTTGAAAGAAGAAGGTTGCAAAAGGGTGTTTCAATATGGTATCATTCACTTAAACCATAGAAGAATCATAGGTATGCAGTGGGAACACATGTGTCATGAAAGTATAAAGACTTGGATGGGAGCAATAAACACCAAGTTCAGGCTAGTAGCTACTGTTGAGAAAGTAGAGGGCACATGGGTGGGAGCTTTAAGAATCTTTTCAGATATTTTATCTATTAAAGAGCAAGGAAAGAAGAGAAGAGAATAGGGTAGGAGAAAAAAAAGATTACTGAAGAAAACATAGAAAAATAAGATTTTTTAAAAGCAACAAATACATAACTCTCATGATACTGTTGTTCTGCATAATTTTTTGAACACCTAACAAAGTTCATCATAAAATATCAGTAAACTAGGGCCAGGGATTTAGCTCAGCAGTTTAAGCACTTGCCTGGTAAGTGGAGGTCGTGAGTTTGATCCCCAGTACCAAAAAAACAAAAAACCTAATGACCTTCCAAGTCAAACCAGTGTAGGCTCAGAGCCGTCTCTCCCAGCCGCCTTCCCTAGCTCTTAGACACCTGTGCTCAGGATCTGCAGTGTCATCCCTGTGTTCTGACTGGGTGCTGCAGCCCTGTCCTGTGCTTGCTATGTGGGTGGAACCCAGCCTTCTGATCTCTAGGGAACTAGCCTGCAGGAAGGTCCTCTCTGCTGTCTGCCTCTCTCTAGTAGGAGAGAATCCATCCTAAACTCCCCTGATCCTAAAGCTCCACCTTCCCTTTCTACATTCATTTTAATTTCATCATTGATTGGTCCATGGTGGAACTTGATTGAATACATTCACACAGACATGTGAATCCCAAGAGTTTTCCATTTACCCCAGCTGTCACTAAGTATGACATTTTTGGTGTAGGGATCTTCAGGTCATTTAGAGAGGAGTAGAGGGACATGGGAGTAGGACTCCCAGGCAGTATGAGTGACTATCCTTTATTATGCTTGTGGCACATGGGGGCCAGGGAGTGATTACAGAGATTAAGGGACAACTGCAGATGAGTCAAGTTCAGGCAGTGGGGAGAATAAAAAGAAGCAACCTGTGTTAATGAGCTATATGTTATTGCAACAGATGCCAGACTTAATCAGTTGATAAAGAGACAGTGTTATTTTGGCCACAGTTTTAGGGTTTCAGTCTGGAATTTGTTGGTCTGGTTGTTTTGCACCTTGCTAGGACACCAGAGATGTGTGAGCACTAACATAGCACAACCTCTCACCTCTTGGCTGAGAAACACTAAAAGAGAAGGAATAAAAGACAGTGATCACACGGTTCTTCTCAAGGGTACAACCCCAACAAAAACCTCCCACTGTACCCTCCAGTGCCTTCCAGTAGCACCATGGATGGGCTGGGACCAAGTCTTTAAAACATGGGTCTTTGAGAGACAATTCAAATATAAACTGTAGCACTTCTTCTAATGCCTTTGATCTTGGCACTGTACTGTAATGACTCCCCCATGCTGTAGAACCATAGGATACCTTATTGAAAGATATTTCCCATGCAAAGTGTGGAAGATCATCACACAGCCCCTCGCTGCATTGCATCACCCTCCATTCACTCTTTTGTGATGTGATTCTGCCATCTGTGTCCTCAAGAGATGGGGTCTGTTTTCCTAGCCAATGAGTTTAGGATGGCCTTATCACATGCCTTGACCAAAAGACTGTGGAATGAGTAATGTTGTGTGTCTTCTGAGACCCTTCAGCTTTTAGTTTCTCTTTCATGGAGCATTTCTGCCACCCTGTGAAGAAGCTCGACCTGATTCAGCCTCCTTGAGAAAAGGCCTAGATGTCCATCTGTCCCAGCACGTCACAAGTCCTGGCTGACCCATCAGATCAGTGTGACAGAGTCAGGAAACACCAGTTGAATCCACTCACCTACTCAGCCAACCCGCAGCATAACAAGTGACAATAAGTTATAGTGATTTCAAGATGTTAAATGCTAAGGTAGTTTACTAGACAGACATAGCCATTTGGTATTGTGTGTAAGAGACTTCACACACATCAATGGTTGGTTTATTTGCCTTAAGAGTATGCATGCAGAGTGACTATCAGAGCTTGATTAAGGAAAACTGACTTTTTCTTTGTTTTTTTCCTACAGCATTTCTCAGAACTTCTGGATGAGTTTTCCCAGAATGTCCTGGGCCAGCTCCTGAATGACCCTTTCCTCTCAGAGAAGAGTGTGTCCATGGACGTGGAGCCATCCCCGACGTCCCCAGCGCCTCTCATCCAAGCTGAGCACAGCTACTCCCTGTGTGAGGAGCCCCCGGCCCAGTCCCCATTCACCCACATGGCTGCCAGCGACAGCTTCAATGATGGTAAAGAGTAGGGGTGACACTTGGGACCGTGACGCCTTTGACTCTGAGAACCTTAAAGGGGTGGACATGGGTCATGTGATCATCAGTATCCACATTAGCCAAACACTTTCTGTACACAGGCCTGGTGCATGAGCTGAGGAAATTCTAAGAGGTGGCGAACAATGTCCCTGTGAACTTGCTGTAATTAAACAATAGTAATTACTTTCTCTGATCCTGGACTTTGGTAACAGGGCAGCCATTTGTAAATCATGCTGGCTTCTAATTGGCAGTTCCCACCTGTCCAGGAAGTCTGTTCTTCCACAAAATTGTGTTATTTTTTTCGGAGAAACACTTTTTGTGACCACTCTTCTCCACAAAACTTGGGCATCCTCTTAATTCATTTCCAGTGTGTTCTATTCGCTCCATATGCCAGTGACCTTGGTGAACACTGTTAGACTTTCCTGTTGGTTATCCTTGCATGTACATCAATAATGCTGTAAGTATGGTGTTTGTTGAAGGTCTAGGTTTTCTGTCCTTAGAGGTGCTAAGTAAGATGTTTTGACATCACTCTACAGACCTTTAATTAATGTGTGTCTTATATTTCAAGCCATATATACCTTTCTTACTGAACTACATTTTGTTTTCCTTGAGGGATGATTAGCTATTTTAGTACTTTGGTAACTGTTTAGAGCTCTCTTCTCTGCCCTTAGCCTAGCATGTGACTTGTCATGACTTCTTTGTGGGCAATGGTCACTAACTTATCCTCCTCTGATTCTGACCTGAACATTCTTCTTCCCTTGCACTGCTGTGCACACAGTAGCATATTTTATAGGTGACTACTACACAGCAAGTTTCCCCATGCTCACATTAGGTTAAAGGCCAATGCCTGTATTTACTTTAATAAGGAATAAGGAGGGAGAACCTTTCCCTCTGTGGAAATTTTAGATGCACTGCTGGCCTTTGAAAGGAACGGCTCTAGGAGCAGGGAAATATCATGTCTTGGGACAGAGAATGTTGTAGACATTAAAATTTTTCATCTCAGTGCTCTCTCCATTTGAACAGGGTTACACTAATAAGGATTTCAGGAAGTATAGTTCTCAGGGAAAGGAGTGCCCCAGTCTGAGCGGTTCTTTCCTGGTTGGACATTGCTGGACCCTTAACCGTAGGCCCAGAGTTTTGTTTTGTTTTGTTTTTTCCCTACCTGGAGTTTAGGTACTTGATGGATGCCTTAATCTTTCTTTCTGTGGTTTTCTCAGTTTTTGTACCACAGGTCAAGAGAGTTGGAGAAAGAAAAACAAGAAGAAAAAAAATAAAATAAATAAAATAATTTGAGGACATAGACTTGTTGGGGGGGGGCAAGACAAGTTGTGTTTAAGGACAGTGTCTACCACATAGCTCTTCAACAGAATGATTTCTTCTCCCATCCTTTATGGCCCCATCCTCCTCCTCTTCCTCCTCCTCCTCTTCTGCCTCCTCTTCTTCTCCTTTTCCTTCTCCTCCGCTTCCTCCTTCTTCTTCCTCTTCCTTTTCTTCTTCATTTTTACTAGTATATATTTGCCATATATAACGCTGCCATTCCTCATGGGATGTGTGTTCCTGTACATAGTGTCTTAATTCTTCTTGTGTTCACAATCCTCTCCTGCCCCTTCAACCCTTCTTTCCCTCCCCATTCACAAAATCTTTGTTTCCGTTTTCCCCTTCCATTCTCTTTTTAATCCCTTTTACCTTCCTTCTCGTCCCTTCTCCTTTCTTGTCCCTCTTACCTTTGAGCATGTTCTTTCTGTTTTCCAATATCTGTCTTCCATGTTGCTCCTTATTTACCCTTTGGGTTTCTCCTGCAAGAGAAATAATGTGTTTCAATGTGTGTGTCTGGTTTATTCCACTTAACATCATGGCTTTCTTCTTCCTGTCTTCCTCCTTCTTTCACTCCTTCTGCTTCTCCCCTCCTGCTCTCCCTTCTCTCCTCCCTGAATTTCTTATTTAAATTGCTTTCAGGAATACCTCAGTTCAGCCGCAGAAATATGGTCTGTTATAACTACAGTGCTTTCTCTTTACCCTCATAGCAATGAATATTACTGTAATAAAATGCTGTATCAAAAGTTATTTTAAACTTGTGGCTTTTTTATATCTGGAATTTTTCTGTTTAACACTTTAATACTTTTGACCTTTTGGGTTGATGATGGGTAAGTGAAAGCTACAGAAAAGGGGGAACCACATAATTCCTCATTCTTTACTACACATAGGAGAGCTGTGGGCAGTCAGCCTTCTCCTACACTTCAACTTTGGGAAATTCATACAATCCTCTGCCTAAGTTTTACTATTTAATGAGTGGTCTTTCACATTTGATGAGTGGTTGGACTGAATGACTCTTAAAATTTTTTCTAATTCCCAGTTTCTCTGTGTGTGCGGAGGAGGAGAGTTTCTTTGTAACATTTGTGCTTTCTATTTCTTATGATCCCTGCCATCCCAGTTTTGCCTATTTTATTTCCAGAATTCCTTCGATGCCTCTTTTGCCCTACTTTCGTGGAATTCATTCCCAATGTGTCCTGTATTAGTTACCTATTGCTATATAACAAATCTCCAAAATTAATGACTCAGGACAATAATAACCATTTATTATCACTCTTGATTTCTGTGGGTAAGAACTTCAGAAGTAGCTCACGTATCTGATTTTGGCTCAGGATTGCACTTGAAGTTGAAGTCGGATAATACTCAAGGCTATCATCTAAAGACTCTTCTTGGGTTAGAAGGTCACTCCCGTGGTGTCTCACTCACATAGTTGGCAGGACAGTGCTGAGGAATTGTGTTGGCCTCTTCATGGGGCTGCTCAGTTGTCACCACAGCATGGCAGTTGTCATCCTCATGAGAGAGGGATCTACTCTACTACCTTTACTAGCCTAGTTACGGAAGTCACTCTGCTGGTCATAACAGGCAGGACTAACTCACTGTGGTAGGGGACTCACCGGCAGCCATCTTGGAAATTCCGTACCACACCTCTCAGGGTGATGCCTATAAAATGGCTTTCTCCCATGTCTGAACTCCTTTACCCTGCATTATCAGCACCTTACAATGCTGCCATTCATTCACCAAGAAGTTCTTAGGTTCATATGTAAAGCACTGAAGTAAATACAAAGAAAACATTTGTTCATTGCTCTCATAGAAGTTAGGTATGCAGAGGAGACTGTAAATGTAGCCAACAGATTATAAAGATGTTGGACTCGGGCCAACAGAAACGGCTCAGGTTCTGTGCCCTGCATTCACACCTCGCTTCAAATTTAACTTCTCCATGGAGTAGGTGTGGGCAGATTGCTTAACTTTCCCAAGGTACAGCTTCCTCAGGTATAAAACTAGGTTGATAACAACTTTGTCTTCTTGTGAGGATTAAGTGTGATATATTTCAATGTGGAGCTCAGGATCTGTATGATAGTATTTGTATTTCTCTTAGCTGCTGTTGCAATTATTATTACTTAAAAACGAGATAATAATGCTAATTTAAAACCAGCTTCAAGAGGTCAAAAGGACCTTGGGAGTCTTTGTAAATGATTTCTCAACCTGCTAACCTGTTCAGCAGTGAAATGCAGTGGGTCCTTACGGTTCAACTTATTAGAGGGTTATTCTCTTTTTGTTAGTTTGTTCTTCATATGTCAGTTTGGTTCATTGAACCTGCCTGAAATTTTAATCCACTTGAAGGCAGAAACTGACTGACTGAAAGCTAGCAGGAGCTGGTTTCTTACACCAATGAATGGAATTTTTCTTTAGATAGTAGGATGTTTATACAGTTATATAGAATAAAGATACCAAATGTTTCAAGAAGTTTGTTACTCACTTTTATTTATTTTATCTCCCCATTATGAAATATCACCTAACTCCCCACGGTTCTCTACAATGAAGTTGACCTCTTGCACATGGCTTTTGACGGTGTCTGTGGGCTGATGTTGTCACCCTTTCCCACCCTGTCTCACTTCTGTCCCTGGATTGTTCTTCTCCATACCTCTTCTTACATTCTTGCTTCTATACCCATTGCCTTCTCTGCTACCTCTGTTCAGCTTTACTCGTGAAAGTTTCCCTACCTCTCAAGATTTAACTTGGTTTCCTTGAGGAGCTGACTTTTCCACCTAGAAGGTATCACCCTTCATCATATTTCCATACTGTCCTGTTATATATGAACAGTTGTGCTTATATTGCAGCCATCCATGTACTGCTTGGTTCTCTTCTCCATTTTGAGCTGACGGAGATGATCAGAATTGTGTGTCTCAGGCCGGGAATTTTGCTCAGTGGCTTAAGCGCCTGCCTGGCAAGTGCGAGGTCGTGAGTTCAATCCCCAGTACCAAAAAAAAAAAAAAAAAGAACTCTGTGTCTCTGCCGCCTAGCATCATACTCGACACTTGTAAGGTGTCTGACAGATATTTATTTCATTGAACTTATTGTGCAGCAGTTGCTAAGGGAAAAGATATGGGAAACTAAATACATCCCTGTTTGGTGATGGCATGGAGAAAATGTCTTTCTGCTGTTCCACATACCACACATTGCTTGTCTTCCACCATCTCTGCCCTTGTAGACACACTGGACACTGTATATGTGATCGGAGTGATGTTTCTTGGCTGACAACATTTGTCACCAACAAGATCAAGCACAGTGCCAAGTAGAAGTAGGCATATTATGAATTCATTATGGTTCATTTTAGAATGAAGTCCACAGCTAGTTTTAGGCCCCTGCCTTGTAAATCTATCCATACTGTACAGCAAAATAAGTCAGAGAAGGGGGTAAGGAGTTGCCAGAAAAGGCAGGAAAGAGAGAGAGAGCTAAATTTGAATTCAGATAGACAGGGAAGACTTTACATTGAAGGGGACATTTGGTGTCTGTCTCAAGAAGAGGCTTCTAGAAAGAACAACCAGCAAGCATGACGGTCCTGGAGCAGAAGTGTGGTAAAGATATATAGGTACCCATATGGTATTAAGAGAGGCAACACTGGAGGAATCAGTCATTCTGCAATATGAAAGTTGAAAGTGACCTACCCAATCATGGCAGACTCCCTTTTCTCATTAATTCCACGTGTGTTTGTTGAACAGTTACTGGGTCAGGCACTGTCTGAGATGCAATGGGACCCAGCAATGAAGATTAGATCTTGCCTCTTAGAAGCTCAGAGTCTGGTGAAAATGCCAAGTGCTCAAATACCTTGCTTAGAAGGTGAGCACTGTCCCAAGATGAAACTGAACTGTCGAAATTCCTAGAAGAGGGAGTGTGCCATTGAAGATCACAGAGGAAAGTGCCTGAGTAAGCTGGAGTTTCACCTGGATCTTGGAGCACTGCCCAGAGTTCATGGCATGGAGATGGCTTTAGGGAGACAGAAAAAAGACAGAGGGCTGGGACACTGATTTTTTTTTTTTTTCAACACAACCCCTGGTGAAATGACTGCAAATGTATGGATCTCCAAAAGTTCAGGGATCCTCGTCTTCTAAGATATCATTATTTATTTTTTCACTTTTATTCTAGTCAATTTAAATGCAACATAAAGGAATCATGGATAGTAGTTTGGAGTGGGGAGACATATCCATAGATCTTTTGCGGGAAGTTTTTCTGATTACGAGGCCGAAGCTCATATGTCTCACTGATACCTTGTTCTGTTTATAGACCCTGAGCTGCCGTAGGCTATGCAGGTCGTGTGTCAAGAGTAGGCACAGAGGATTGCAGAAATTTTGCAAGTGTTTATGGTCCACAGTTCACCTTTGTAGGATTAGTGTCTTCAGGAGCAAAAGTTGATTTCCTGCGCAGGCCAGGGTGTTTTAATAAGTAGGGGATAATACACACAAGACAAGAACTGCTCAAGACATGGCATCCAAGTGAGGCAATGTGCATGAATGGACAGGGACACGCCCAGCAAAACATCATCTTAGCTTCAATTATTTTTGTAAGATTTGAGGATGGGCAAATCGTGGGAATAGAATTATTTTATTCTGTTTACTCTAACTTGCATCCTTAGTCCCTCCCAAGTCCACATACTTTGCCAAATCAGAGAACCACTCTTGGCAGGGGAATCTGACACTTCTTCAGGCAACATATAAATATGTGGCATTTTGGAGCGACTGTTTCCATTACCTCTAAGATTCTTTGCCTTTTGAAAACAGCCTGCAAAAAGCTAGGAGTCCTTGCCTCTGTTGGTGAATAGTGAGTAAAGTTTTTATTATGCTTGGAGTGATTCAGATTTCCTTGTTTGGTTCTACTCAGATAAATATAGCCCTCTGTATGCTAAGTCTGGAAAACGTGAAAAAACCGTTAAGGAGAGATTAAGTACTGGAATGTTTCTTCTTACTCCTCTTCTTCCCCTTTCATGTCTCTCCTCCTTCCCACCTAATCTCCTCTTTTCCACTCTTCCTTCTTTGTTTTTTCTGTCTCCTTTGACTGTTGCCTGCCTCTCTGCCTGAACCCCAGAGCAATCGTGCAGGACAGATGCAGAAACTCTTAACCTGTAATTCCATCACAAGCCTCAGACGGTCTGTGCGTCCCTAAAATTACATACAGAATTATGAGCTGTTTCTATTTGCCAACTTTTCTGGTGGGAGGGTGGCTTTGGACCTTTTATTTTTAATAAAAAGATTCTGTGCCCCACCAAAGATTAAGAAACACGGGTCTAAGATTGCATAGGAGTCATCTGTTTCTAGGCTGACTTTGATAGCAGGCTTCTCTGGAACACCAGAGTTTAGAACTTCATGTGGCCTCAGACCACAGGGCCTAGGAATGCGGCCCCGCCCTTCGCAACCACTCACCAACACCCCAACATCATGGTCCAGACCAACTAGATGCTAAGCAGGGCTTTCTGTGGAACCAAAAAGAAGAAAAAAGAAAATAAAAAGAAAAAAAAATGGGGAAGGTTAAAAGAGATAAGCAAAAATATCCCAGCAAGACACTTATGAATGTTTCCCTATTTTGAGAAATAAAGCTTATATTTGAATGACCAAGAATTGTACTTGGCCCCAAGGAGTCTGCTATTTCTACTAGATTTCGGTCACCTTCCTTCGAGAATTGGGCCTGTTGTTTGGGCCTAGGAAGAGCAAGCACTCCGTGACTGATCTATGTGGTGGAACAAAACCATTCACCTTCATAGTCAGAAGGTGAAAAGGAAAAAATGAAAGAGGAGGGTCCCACAGCCCCCTTCAAAGGAGAGACCTGAGTGACCCAGGAGCTCCCACTATACCCTGCCTCTCAGTTCCCACAGCTTTCCACTTGTTCGGAATAGAGACTGTGTGAGTCTTGAGCGCATGGAGACTCAAGCTACGGCACTAATGTGCACTCACTCGTGCTCTAATGTCAGTGTTCTTCTCAAAAAGAACCCACATGATGCTAGGACCATTCAGGGGGAGTTAGACACGGTCCTTGTGATGATATAAGACGAAACTTAAAAAAAAAACATGAAATATCAGCAGGTCTTAACATGAAGTAGAGTAATATGCAAGTAGAATAACAGTGATTGCACCATGTGCAAATCACGCCGCTCCAGGACCGCAGAGGGTGGGCTAGGGATAGGAGTCACGTCCACCTTCCTTGCTAGGCGTCTCTCTGAGCATCCCAGGCTTGCAGGGGCCAAGGGTTGCTGAGTGGGCTCACCTCAAATGAATCCCCCTTATGGGTGAAGCTGTTTTCACAGGTGGACTCTGAAGGTGGGTGGGTAATGTGAAGTCACACGGGATGAATGGGGCTGGCTGGAGGAAGGCACAGAGCAGGACTTTGATCACAGGACCTGAACATGCTGGGAAGGTGTTGTCTGAAGGTTGGCAGAGGGGCGTAATGGTGTGTAAGTGAGCAAGGAAGAGTAGGGAAGGAGTGAGCAGCTATCCAGGGAGACATGGGAAGGGGTATAACATGGAGTTTTAAATGAGTCATGATGCCCACAGCAGATGGGATGGTGAGATGAATGCTGTTTCCGTCACATTTAGCTTGAGCTAGTAACAAGACCATCAGTCTGATTCATCTTAGAGGGGCCATTCTCATGTGTTCATCATCTACATGCAAACCAGGTTGTCCACTGTGGACGGGCTGCAAAAAGGTCCTCGTCATGGGAGGGCAGGGGGTGTAGAAGAACACAGGTTAAAAAAGAAAGATAAGGGTGCTTCCTTAACCAAAAAAGGTGAAACAATGGTCTTTTTTTTTAATTTTAAAGAGAAAAGAAAACAGATCAAGCAGCAAACAGTCAAAAAAAAAAAAAAAGCAAAACAACAATAACAACAAAAATACAATAACAATGTAGGATTTCATTGTTCTCTTCAAAATAGTTGCTCAGGTTACCAGATACAGGTTATTTCAGGAGTTAGGTACTCAGGAAGGGGACCCTGGGCAGACAAGCCTGCATGCCCATGTTTTGGACTGTGATGTTAGTGTGACTCTGACACATTTGGCCTAATTCTTGCCTCCTAAACCTCCCAAAACCAGGGTGGTTTTTTTTTTTTTTTTTTTTTTTTTTTGCTTTAATTCCTTTTTATATGAGAAACTGGTCATGATTTATTAACATCTTTGAAAGTCTTCAAAGGCAAACAAATCAAATGCTAAAGGATTTACGTGAGACATACACATTTAATATATAAAGTTTCCTCTATTTTAGACATGTTATGTAAATAGTAAATGGACATTTATGCATTTGTGCCCTTTAAAAATTGTTTACCCTATGTAGTTTCTCTTTTTAAGAATGTATACTTTCTTTCTATACATTTTGTGTGTGTATCTATCATGTTTCCCTCCAGATAAGACCTAATTGGAAAATAGCATTGAAAACTAGAGATCAAAAATACCAGCTTCGGGGCTGGGGATTTAGCTCAGTGGCATAAGCGCCTGCCTTGTAAGCGTGAGGTCGTGAGTTCAATTCCTGGTACTGATAAAAAGAAATACCAGCTTTGTCAGCCTATCCTCACCTTACCTCCCTTACAGAGGAGCCTCCAAGCCAGAGAATAGTAACGAGACAGTGGCTTATTCTCATTTCCTTGCTGATAGGGTCGGGGTGATACTGAGGCATCATGTGTACTTAAGTCTGACCTTTGTCAGGAAGCTGTTTAAGTAAAATTAGATGATATTGGGGTTGTTCTGTATAGACTGCCAAATTTCCTGGGGGATGATTTTCATCTGAAATGTAACTTAAAGGGTATGTTAACAACATTCAGGGAAAACATTTTATTTTTTCATTATCTGAGCTTTAGAATTTAGAGTTAGAGAATATAGTATGTCTACTACTGATTCTTGCTTTTTCTTAGTGTAACCAGCTACTTAAATGTGCAGGGATAATTCTAGTTCTCAATCTTGCCAATGCGATTAAAACTGTAAGTATAAGATGATTTGGGAAAGTTGCAGTGCCTACTCCTTCCTCTTCTTCATTCTATGTTAACCCCAATTCATAGAGTACATTTGTCATTTTATTTGCTCAGATTTGATGTTTGTTTCTCTTGGGAACAGAATACAAACCAGTAGTTCCAAACGAAAGCTCTTTTCTCCACTTTCAACTACCGCTGGAATGTTGTTCTCACCCAACTACTTATTGGCTGACTTTCTTAAGTTACAGTCATTTACTTTATGAGGTAACTGATAGATCTAACAGCTTGTCTAAAAATATTTATTAGTGGGCTTCACCGTTGATGTTTAAAATAATTATTTTGGAAACCAATGCAGTTCCTAGTTGCCATAGATTCAGATGTAGTAGATTTAATTTCTAATCATACTTTCAGACATATTGTATTAGCTAATTATGTTGCTTCATAACAAACCATGCCAAACTTCAGGACTTTGATTGTAAATCATGTTATTGCCATAGCTTACATGTCTGTGCCTGGCTAGGGTTTGGCTGGCCCACGTGGGCATCAACTGGGTGACTCTACTAGAATCATTTACACCCCAAAGCCAGCAGGTTGTTAGCTGGTGTTGGCTAAGCTTTGCTAGGGGTGGCTTTGACCAATATATTTGGAATAAGATTTTCGAGGTGAATCCTTCTCATAGTGATGGCAATACTATAGGAATGTAAGCCCACTCTTAATGGGCACATCTCAAGGATCTACCTTTGTTAAGAAGCTAATGTGCCATTGTATAAACTAAGTCACATGGCCAAGAAGATACTACTAAAAGATTCCTTGGAAAATGGCATAGATGGAAGGAGAATGAAGACTTGAAGCCAGCAATACAGCTTACCTGAGTATATTAGAAGGCATTGACTTGTTGAATCAAGGGCCTCTAGTTGTACTCCTGGGACCATTCAAGTTTCTGTCCAATAAAAGCCAACCTACAGTGTGAAGTGGTGGAGGCAGAAGCAGCCGTGTGCATGTGTGATCACCTAGGGACACAGTTGCCTTATGCAGACAATTTATAAATACCATCAAATATGAAGAATAAGAAAAAAGACACACATGTTCTGAATGCTTGTTCATACATATGTTTACTATTTTGGCATTTGTCTCTTTTACATTGTATTCATTTGGGATATTATTATGCCCAGATTTTTCCTTCTTGTTATACTATAAATCTATCCTGTGTTATTACAAAGACCTTACAAATGTAATATAAAGGTCTAGATAAATATTCCACGGCACAGATGCACCAGGATTGACTTAACCTTTCCCTTGTTCTTTAGAATTTTGGTTACTTCCAAGGTTTTGTGATAATAAATAAAGACATAACGAGCATGTGTATGCTTAAACCTTTACTTACATGTTGAGTTGTTTCCTGAATGGATATTGGCAGGAGTGCAGGGATCTGTGTTCCACTGCTAATTTCAGTGTAATCAGGATTTGCATGTCAGTTTCTTCTACCAAGTGATTCTTTGAGGTTATTTGATAGCCTTCCATCTCTTTCTAACTCTGAAACATTTTTCAAGATAGAGGACACATTGCTACGTTGGAATGGTGTTTGTTTTCCTCCAAAACACTCCGGGCGGGTGAAGCGGCTTCCTAGGACCTGGCCCATGAAAGTCTTTGCAAGAGAAGGTTTCCTTTTGCAGGTCAGGTATCATTGTTTGCTCTGCAGTCTCCAGCCCCTGAGAGAGCAGCGGTTACACAACAATGACCAGCAGGAACCTGTAAAGCCCTGTTATATTAACCGTTGTTCATTTCCTATTACCATGTTTTGAGTTTTATTTATTCTCTTTAAAATAAGTAAATAAATAATAAAGATCCTATAAATCCCTGACTCATTTTATGAGAGCGTATGTACTTCCAGAATGGTTTCACAAGCACAGAAGAACTGATTCCATTACCCATCTTCGTTCTGTCTTATAACTCCGTATTTACTTCTCACATTTATTTTTTGCTTTTCCTTTGTTTGCCTTGTGGGTTAAATTGGATCACAGTCACCTTAGTTGCTCCTTCGCATTAGGGAACCTTCTCACAATTTCTTGGCAATGGCAGGGGACTTTTCCCAGGGACGTTCCTTTCCTTCACGTCTCGGTATGCACTGAGGCCATGTTGCATCTTCCTCTCTGCCATCCTCTGCCAACGGTAAATATTGCTCTCTTTGGATGGACTTGAAATGTTGGTTCCTGGAAGCAGAGGAATGCACGTCTCAGGGCCACAGTGCAGAAAGTGTGAGCTTTGCTTTCTGTCTCCACCTCTCCTGCCCGCCAACCCCCTGCTCTGCCCCAAGCTCGTCTTCCTGGCAGCAGACAGCCTTGTAGGTCCTTATTTCCCTTTGGGGGAGGCCTTCATCTTCCTTTGGCCCATGGTCCGGTTGTACCTCTAAGCTGAGCTGAGGCGCCCTTCGCGACCAGCAGAATTCTGTGCAGGTACAGTGTGGTCTACCTCCTTGGCCACCGTCAATGGGCCCTTTGTTCCCTCACACCCTCTCCTTCCCTAGGATGTCATCCACACCCCACTATTGACAGAAATCCCCCCCATCGCACCTTGGCTCTTGGCAGCCTGTAGAACTCTCTAAAACACAACATCACGTTGTGCATGTGAACTTGTTTCTATGCCTCAAGGAAGCTGCTTATAAAACGTGGTTTTAATAGTTGTTAACTCTAGTCTTCAGCTCCTGTTTTCACTGTTCCATCGACCGCCTAGCAGCTCTAAATGATTTTCATGGAATTTTTCATAAGAAAACTCGATTCAGATTCTTGAGTGTGAGTTCCTAATGTCAACAGATTTGTTTCCCTGAACGATAATGTGTCACTAAACCTTTGTGGTGTGCATTTAAAATGTTTTCATACAGGAGAGGAACATCTCTGCATTATTTATGCCTAGTTTTTACTAAAATTGGCATCAGCCCAGGGATGTGGACTTTGGGAGCCACTGACTTGTGTTTCTTGGGCTGTGTCTGTTTCCAGCCGGCTTAGCTTTCCTTTCCTGTGCCTGCCTGCTTTGCCAGGGCTGCACTGAGATGCCAGCTTAGAAGTAATCTGGAGTTCCTGGCTTCCAGGAGAGAATGTGTTCTCAGTGATAGAGGTGCTCTGTGTGGTCCGTGTTGCTGCTTGGCTACTATATGTCCCCAGGCCTAGTGATAATCATGATGGCCCTGGACCAAGATAAAACCCAGACTTGGCGAGATCACACCCTCTGCCATGGGCATGTCATCCCTCCCTTTCAGCAGAGGGCAGCTGTTTTTACAAACTCTAAGGTTCCCAGAGGCTGAGCAAAGTGTCCGGAAGTGCAGTTAGGGTTGAGGCATAAAGTAGAATCACAGGGAAAATGAGGGCAAAACTAGGGAGTAGAAGAAAAAAACAAGCAAACAGTTGTCCTCAGGGAGAAGGAAAGGTCCTCTGTCCTGCGATCCTGGGTGCCAACAACTTGCCTCATTTTTCCTTTTTTCTTCTTTTTGATTAAGTACTTTCCAAATTGTCTTATTTTGCATTTGATGTTTTTGTTTGTTAAGACATGTTCTGCATTACATAAGGATTACATTTATTGTGGGGAGTTTGCACATGCAAATAACACGTTTCTGTACCCTTCTGCTCCTTCCAGCTCCTATTCCCTCCCATACGCAAAAGCACTTTGGGCATTTTTTTCTTTAATTCTCTCTTTTTAAATCTCTTCTCCCTCCCTCCATTTCGTGTTCCCCCTCTCATTTGAAAAAGCTCTCTCTACTTCCTATTATATTTTATTTTGCTCTTTATTTATATTTTGGGTTTCTTATATAAGTGAAACCATGTAAAATTTAAACTTGTGTGACTGATTTATTTCACTTACTATTATGTCTTCAAGGTGTGCCCTTTTACCCATAAATACTTCAACTTTATTCTTCTTTAGGGCAAAGTAGTACTCCATTGTGTGTAAATACCATGTTTTCTTTATCCATTTATCTATTGATGGGCATATAGGCTGTTTCCAAGATGTAGCTATTGTAAATTATGCTGCTATAAACATGGTTATGCATGCATCACTGTACTATGATGATTTTAACTCTTTGAGATTGAAAACTAGATGGGGAATAGCTGGGTCCAGTGAAATTTCTAATTTCAGTTTTTTGAGAAATCTCTATTCTTGTATTTCCACAATGGTTGTAGCAGTTTACACTCCCACCAACAATGTAGAAGGGTTCATTTTCACCCTCAGTCTCAAGAACATTTGCTATTGTATTTGATTTCTTGGTGATAGCCATTTTTTGGAGGAAGATGGAATTCCAGTGTTTTTTTTTTAATCTCCATTTCTTTTATGGCCAGTGATATTGAGCATTTCTTCATGTATTTTAGTGGCCATCTGTACTTCTATTCATTTGAATTGTCCATTTTTTGATTGCATCTTTATTTTGGGAAGTCTTGTGTGTGTGTATGTGTGTGTGTGTGTGTGTGTGTGTGTGTATGTGTGTGTGTGTGTGTATTCTTGAGCAAATAGCATATCCACTTGGTCTTAAAACCAAAAGACAAAACTCATTACAGATTGAAAATGTTGCTTCCCATCATTTTCCCCACTACCTAGTCTCTGCCCTGCTCTGCACGGGAAGCTGTTTCTTTCTGCTTTTCTCCCAGTTTCTTTGGAGCACCCTCATGCAGGTGGAGACCAGTGTGGCTTCTTACATGGCCAACCGTGTCTTCTTACATGGCCAACCGTGTCTTCATCTATGTATCTCCCTCTCACTTGGTTGCTTCATTTCCTTGTATCTTTGCTTAGATGATTCTTCGTGGAGCTCTGTTCTTTTAGAAAGGTCAATGCTCATTAGTTCTACTTGCAACTGATGCTCTGAGCAAGCTCACGTGTGTTCTTTCTTCTTCCCACAGAGGAGGGAGAAAGTGAAAAGTGGTACCTGTCTATGGACTTTCCTCCAGCAACCATCAAGACAGAGCCAATCACTGAGGAGCCACCCCCAGGACTTGTTCCTTCTGTCACCCTGACCATCACAGCTGTTTCCACCCCTTTTGAGAAGGAGGAGCCCCCTCTGGAAACAGATACTGGGGTACACTCAATTTTCTTCCATTTACTTAGGTTGGGTCACAAGATACAGAGCTACATTTTCCAATAAGGAATTTATTCTAGTGACTGTATATATTTAAGGGCAGGCCTACAATTGCATGTAACAATTACATGTAACAACTGCATGTATACATAACAATATATATGTATATATATTCATTATGCATATATGCATGCATGTGCTCATACAATGTATATGTTGATTTGGTGTCAGCATTGATTATATCACCAGCTTTATAGGCATTGTCTAGAAACATTAGTAGCAAAACTAAATTTGCTTTTTATTGCTACTACACAATAAAAATACTGATAAATGTTCCTGGTAAGAAGTTCCTTGTGGTGTTTTTAAGCCCGTGGTAGGGAATTGGCTAGAACAGTGGTCTGATTCATACCTCAAAGTGTCACGGCTATTAGGAGTGCTACTTTCTGACAACAGTTAACTAGGCCACTGCTTAACTCAAGTCTCCCACGAACTGATTCAATTGTGTTACCTATGGAAAGCATAAGAAATCAGGTATTGCTTCCCTGGTCATGCCCATGCTTATAGCAAGTAGAATTTAATTTTGTTCTGACTGCTCTTTGGGTATTTTCCAGTGTCCGACAGTTAACCAGAATCATCCTTGTAAATCTTCCCACAGAGGTTGGAAGCCAGTCCTGGTTTTCAGAGCCTTAGATTGTGAGCATTGGCTCCATTTACTTCCATGAAGTCCAATCTTCAATAAGCAGGATGTATTGTCTCCCTGTTCAGAAAGAAGTGACACACACCCAACAGAGCATGACCGCATCACTGCCGCCTCACTGTGTACACAAGGGGTGGTAGATGAAGACCCAGCCTGCCGCCAGAAACTGCCTGAGTCTCTCCTGGATGGGCTCTTGGGGCTCCTGGGGTCTGCGCTGGTCTCTTTACTCCACAAGATTTAAGCTCAGCTTATTCCTGAGTATGCGTGTAACTGACGAAGCTTGTGCATAGCCCTGCCCACCGTGTGGCTGGACGGTTCCTTCTCCGCTTGTATTTCACGGTTAGATATCACCAGTCATCGGGGTGTTGGAGAGATGAGATGTGGCTGGGTGCACAGAGCCCTACCAACTGGAGGCCTTGGGACTTACACAAATTATTCTGTGATAAAATGCCTTCAGATTTCCACAAAAGCAATAGAAAGACGCACTGGCAAGTGAGCCTTGGGCTTTCAGGGTCTGAATTTGAAGGACCTCGTAGCCACAGTAGCAGACTTGGCAGTAAAAAGATTGAGAATTCGAATGACTTCCTGGTAAAGGAGCGTCCACAACCCCCTGAGCTCTAGAGAGGGACTGGCCCCAGAGGCAGACTCCACAACAGACAGCTTTCCTGTCTTTAAACATCATGTTTGAAATTCTTCCTGCAGGTCGATTCCTCATGCCAGACAGTGATTCCTAAGATTAAGCTGGAGCCTCACGAAGTGGATCAGTTCCTGAACTTCTCTCCGAAAGAAGGTATGTTCGCTCAGTGCACTGCCCTTCTTTCACCCACGCAGGTGCTCAGTCTGCAGAGAAAGGGCCAAGGGCAAGTCCACACGCGGAGCTTGCTTTGTGGAATAGCTCTGTTCTTATAGAAATCTTGGTTGCAAATACACGTTTTGAAATTTATAGATTATTTCCCTTATGTACACAAATGTAATTCCCAGCTAGGTGTTACCACACTTGCTGCTAGCCAGAGTGATTTTTCAAACTCTTTCTAGATGGCTGTGGTATAGGTACCAGTGATAACAACCCACTGTCCTTATGTGCTCCTTGTGTGAACCCCACAAACACAGACCATGGCAGCACTTCCTCAGTGGTAACCACTCACATTTCAGCCCTTTGCAGAGTGAATTCGTAATTTATCTACCTGGCCAGGGCAGTGTTTTAAATGTGGGTTCCAGGTGATGACAGCTACAAGGAGCACCCTTCCTATTTGGAAATGTTCGTGGCCTCTCTTTGCGCTTCTTGCTGTCTATTTATAGCTAAACAATGACAAACGTGAAGTCATTTGACTTTGCTCTTTCTCTACATCTTTTTCTCCCTGACCTCCTTCTTTGTTCTCCCCTGAAGCTCACAGTTGGGGTCCTGTACCTGACCCTTGAACCTCATGGATCCTGGGAAGCCCTCTGTGTCTTGTTTAAACAGATGTTCTTGCGCAGATCCTGTTCTTTTTAGCTCTGAGCCTTTGGCCCTCCTGTCTCTGCCTTTTTTATTTGTGCCTTTTTTTGTGTGCATGCTGTGCTAGGAATACAACCTGGAAGCTCACATATGCCAGGCAAATAGTTCACCACTGAGTTGCAAACCTGGCCTTTCTATTTTTTATTTGTATTTTGAGACAAAGTCTCACTAAGTTGCCCAGGCTGGCCTTGAATTTGCTATGCTCCTGCCTCAGCCTCTCATATAGTGAGGATTTCAGGCATGTGCTACCACGCCTACCTGCCTTACACTTAAAACAGGTTTAGAAGCGTCGTGTGGACAAGTAAGAAATCGGCATATACAATTGTTACAGAAGAGCATGGGGTGGGGTATATAAATGTGTGAATGTTGTACATGAGCACATCTTATGGAGGAGTAGGTTACCATTTTGTCCTTTAAGTAACGTGCTGAAGATTTGTGACCATTCCATTAGGGTTGGCCGTTTCATTGACCTTTAAAAAAAAAGGGTTAAATTTTAAAAATTAATCATATTGATCAAAGTCTATACTGAGACGTTATGTCTTTGCACTGAGTGGTATACATTGTGGCTTTGAGCTTTGTATGCGCTTTAAAGTAATTCCTTTCAATTTTATGGCACTGGTTATTACCATTGAACACATCGTGCTCTTGAATATATGTTGCAGTGTGGTTCAGAAAGTGCCATAACTGAAGCAATAGATCACACAGTGGCTTCAGAAGGCAGGGTCACTGGAGGAGAAATGCCTTAAGAACCAAGCAAATAGCGGGCCTTCCTCATTGTCCTGGATAGAGAGATAAGGAAATTCAATACCCTTGCACACAGCAGAGTTTCTAGGCAAAGTGGCTCATCTCAGCTCTTTCAGTAACCCGAGAGTGGCATTTCAGGTGGTATTTAGTCACCTGACACCCAGGGACCTGCGGCCAGATCAGCAAGCTCTCCCTGGGTGGGAAAGGTGAGATTCAGGTTCACGTTACTCACTTTTCCTGTCCTTTGTGGGGAACTCCCCTTGGAACAGAGGAAAAATATTCGAATAACTTGGCCCTTGCCAAGTGGGAGGCACGGGAGCTCTATGTGAGTACTCTTGCTGGCTTTTGGAAATGTAACAAGACAGTGTGGCTGGCAGCTGGAAACCCTGATGAGTAGTCAGCTCTCTGCCTTCTTTTTTGTTTACAGTGCTGGTTGTGGAACCCAGAGCCTCCGTATGGAGTTACATCTCCCAACCCTTTCTTATTCTTTCTTTCTTTTTCTTGTTGTTGTTTGAGACAAGTTTTTGCTAGCTCCCCAAATTGCCCAGTTTGGGCTTGGCCTTGTAATCCTCTTGCCTTAGCTTACCAGAGTGCTTGCTTTATAGGTATGTGCCACCATGCCTGACTGCTTTTATTTGTGGTTATACACTGCTATCCTCGGTAAATAAACACTTGTAAGCCTCCTCCTTCCTAGCCAAGCCCATACATATTAAAGCTACACACTTCATGTCCTTAGCTGCTAGCACTGTTGGCAGCAGTGCTGGGAATAGAGTATGCAGGACCGTTCTAGAATATTCTTTAGCTTTAAGTATGCGCACAGACACTGACATGGCCAGGGAGTTCTTTGGCAAGGATTTGTCAGAGAAAAAGAGAAAGAAGAAGCACTTCAAACACAGTAGGATATTACAAAGGGGGAGAGAGAGAATGAGAGAGAGAAATGAATGATAAGTGTCCAGGAAATGTAGGGGCAGGCAGATGGCGTATATTCAGGTCCTCCCGTAAGACAGTGAGTGCCTGTCTGCTGCGGTCATCTTGGGGGCAGCTAGGGTGGGGTCACTTGTCTTGGGTAAGGCAGGCATTGTGACTGTCTTCAAGGGCAGCACTTCGGCAGCCTCTGTTTGAGGGAGGAGGAGGAGGGGTTGTGCCTGGGAGCCACCCGGACAGCCCTCTGCGAGGTGGGCCAGGCATGTAAGTGCCGCGACGCTGAGGCTCCATTGTCCTGGGGCCCGGAGGGATTTGGGGTGAGGACCTCACAAAGCTTTCTCCCCTGGCTCAGCATCAGGGGTTGGCAGGACAGAAATACCACTGCCCAGAAAAAGAGGGAGGGGACCTAAGGGTGCTTCCCTGGCCCTCGGCTGGCTGGTCACCCCAAGGCTGGGCCCGGCAGAGTGCACTATACCCCTGAGGAAAGGCCCGATCCCTGTTTGTTTGTCCCACGCCTGCTCGTCTGTCTGAAGATTTCAGGTGTCCTAAATGTAGAATGCCTGGTTTCTTGCCTGAGGGCCCAACCAGGCACATTCCTCCAGACACAACTGAGCTTTGCTCCAAGCACCCTGAGGACTCCCAGGTTTTGCCAGTTTCTTAAAAAAATTTTTTTCTTTTAAATACATGATGCATTTGTATTATGTATAAACCAAAATTCACCTGAAAAGCATGCAGTGACAATTGTCAACAACCTGTCACAGTCACCTGAATTTCTCCCCGCCTGTCCTGGGTGATGCGTCCTTCCAGTATTTAAGCTGGAACACACAAATCCTTCTCTCCTGTGCCACACCAAAAGTGGGCTGCCATAGACACCTCTTCCCCACCCCACCCTGGAGCAGCATGCCTTGGCTGCCTTTCGAGGTGGCTCTGCCCTGGTGATGTGCCCTGGTTCTCCACCCCTCACGTCCTGCTGTGCTGCTACCCCGCCTTGGGTGAGACTTGCTCGCTTTCTTTCTTCAGCCTCCGTGGACCACCTGCACTTACCGCCCACCCCTCCCAGCAGCCACAGCAGCGACTCAGAGGGCAGCCTGAGCCCCAACCCGCGCCTGCACCCCTTTGGCCTGCCTCAGACCCACAGTCCTGCCAGGGCCGTGCCCCGGGGCCCCTCTGCCCTGTCCAGCTCTCCTCTCCTTACGGCTCCGCATGTGAGTATCCCGGGGCCTTTCTGGGTAGAATGAACTTGCTCCCTACTTTTTTGGGTGCAGTAAACCAGGGACTCGCACTGAGCCGATCCCTAGCCCTTTTTATCTTGAGACGAGGTGTCAAAGTGACCAAGCTGCTCAGACTGGACTTAGACCTGTGACCTCAACCTCCACGTTGCTGAAGAGTACAGACACGTACCACTACATTGGCATGAGTTGTACTGTCTTAATGAAATCTGTTTAGTGTCTAAGTGTCTTAGTCTGTTTTGTGTTGCTATAACAAAATGCCCAAACTGGCTACATTATAGAGTGTATTTTATTTAAATTTACATGTTAGAAATTAATGAATTTTTGAAGACTATGTAGAAACCAGTTCACCAGTTCACTGTTTTTGTTTTGTTTTGTTGATTTTTGGGGTTTCATTTTTGTTTGTGTCTTTTTGAGACAGAGTTTTGCCATGCAGTTCAGGCTGACTTTGAACTCACTTTGCACTCCAGGCTGGCCTGGAACTTGTGGTGATCCTCCTGCCTCAGCCCACTTGTTGGGATTACAGGCGTGTGTCCGTCTTTAGAAACCAGTTCACCTTAAGAATGATAACATGTTAATGGTCTCTGTTTTTTCTTTGGAACATGAAGTCCTTCTATATGTGAAAGGGGAAGGATGACTCAGAACTGCCAACCTCAGCCTCTTGTTCACACGCTCATGTACTTGTTCTCTTTCTCCACATTTTAACACGCTTTCAGTTAATATTAAGGCTAAGCACTTAATGACTCTTACTCTCCCATGACAATCAACTCAGCCTCATAGTCTTGCTCACAAGCTACCCGAGAGACAGGGTCAGTGTTGGGTCCTCCATGGGTAGGACAGGGAGATAGTACTTAGTAGCAGCTCATTCTAGTCTGGGCTGAGTGAGATGTGCTACAGTGCTCTTTATCGCCACTGGACAGCCAGAGACACTCATGGACAGGTCCTGTACATTTGTGTCCAGGACTCATATGCATGAACTGTACATGGAGCAACCCAGCACATAAGACTACATTATAAAAATATGTCTTTACCGGGAGAACCACAAAACTCTTGTGCCGAGCAGAGCTCCAAGTGGATCCTTCACTCCAAAGCCAGGAAATTTCCAAGCATGTGGGAAATGAACCCCATACTTTCACTTTTGATGCATAGGGTGCTAATGGGGTGCTTTCTGAGAAATAACACGCAGAGGCTGCTTACTCTTTCCCAGGAATGCTAGTCCTTGGGTTAAAGCACTTACACAGACATTTCTTCTCCATCTTTATTACTACTTCAAGGCAGCCATTCTTCATGTAGGGTGTGCGGGGCTTCTTTCTTCTCTTGCACAGCCTGTAAGACTTTAGAGCAGGGTCTCTCTCGTCTCAGCTCTCCCTCCCTTCTCCACTGAGCTCTGCTCCTTGATCTGCACAGAAATTGCAGGGATCAGGCCCGCTGGTCCTGACGGAGGAGGAGAAGAGGACCCTGATTGCCGAGGGCTATCCTATCCCCACCAAGCTGCCCCTGACAAAATCAGAGGAAAAAGCCCTGAAGAAAATCCGCAGGAAAATCAAGAACAAGGTGAGTCCCCCAAATCTTGACACTTCCGCGAGCAGAGGCAGCAGATGTGAGCCCAAAGGCCCTCCCTCCCTCCCTGATGGGGATGATGGGGATCAGGCTCAGCCCCCCACCTTGGCCAGGAGAAGGGTACCCTCTAGAGAAGCATCCGCCCCTCCTCCTCATCTCTGTGTGGAATTAGCTCCAAATGCTACACATCCAAGCCCAGTTGCCTTGTTTAATATCACAGTTGAGCCACGCAAGGTCCAGAGAGTTGACATCACTTACCAGAGGCCTTCTCGATGGTTGGACCCCACAAGCTGGCTTCTGAGAGGCCAGTGGCCCAGATCAGTGGCAGATTAGTGACTGCACAGGCTAAGTGGGGCCAGCAGTGACAGAGGTGGCCGGGGAACAAGCCAGCGGGTTAAGCAGGTGGGAAGTGGCTACCGAAGTGGGCACTTTGCTGAGGTCTGGGCATCAGCCTCCTGTCTTCCTCACCCACGTAACGAACTCATCCTTTCCCCGACATTTACTTCTCAGATTTCTGCGCAGGAAAGTAGGAGAAAGAAGAAAGAGTACATGGACAGCTTGGAGAAAAAGTAAGCTACTGAGAATCTGGTTGCGGCTGGGTCAGTATTCACAGAAAGACTAGATGGGTCCTGTCTGAGAGAAGCCAAGCACCTCTTCCTGGTCGCCTCCAAAACCCAGTTTATCTGTGTCTTGCCTGCCACCTAGTGGTTGTTTGGGGCTGGACCATTTATAAAGATGGCAAGAAGAAAAATTCCCCTAGGTCTTCCCAGGCATTTGAAGGGCATGTTTCCAGCCTGGGGTCCCAAGGACATGGGGGCAGCCTTTCACACAAGGACATTGACATTTCACATGTTCCTGGAACTCCTCAGAGGAGACACAGTTTTCTACCCGAAGGAACCGTTGTGTTTAACAGACTCCCATTGGCCACAGTCCCTCGAAAGAGCACATGGAAAGTGGGTCCGGTTGCATTCTTCATTTGCTGACCACCATAATTCATGTGTGGATGAGTCAGTGATTTTTTGCAACAACATGAAGGCACCTTTTGGTCTTTTGAAGAGCCTAGGGGGCTGTTAGAAAAGTATAAATTAATCTTTTTTTCTGGTACTGGGGCTTAAACTCAAAGCCTTCACACTGAGCTAATCCTCATCCTCTTTAAAACATTTTTTCTTTCTTTCTTTCTTTCTCTTTCTTTCTTTCTTTCTTTCTTTCTTTCTTTCTTTCTTTCTTTCTTTCTTTCTTTCTTTCTTTCTTCTGTCTTTTGTCAGGATCTTGTTAAGTTTCTAAGTGGCCCAGGCTGGACTTGAGTGTAGAGAACTCCTGCCTCAGCCTCCCCAAGTGCTGGAATTACAGGCATGCACCACCAAGCCTGAATTCAATTCTTATTAGCTCTAGAAAATCATTCTCCAGCTGGACAGCAGATACACAAACGATAAAGAGGCTTTTGATGAGAAATGAGTCTTGGCTTGATCTGGGGGAAAAGTGGTTATCAGACCCTGGCTGGTTCTAGAAGTCTGTTGAAAGTTAGGGTATCTGGTGTAGGGTTAACTAGCTCCGTTCCAGTCTGTTGTTTTCTATGAGACATTCAGACTTGGGACACTGCTGTGAAAATTTCTTTGCTGTCTCTTATGGGCATACAGACTGCAAGACCCAGGGTCCTTGTCCTAGGCTCATGTTTTTCTTATTCCCCGATCAACTCCCATGGTTTTAAATCATTGCTTGTGGCCAGAAGTACAGCCAGCAAGTTCAGATTTGTGCAGTCTAGAGAAGTATGAGCACAGCAGGGAACAGGGGACAGTTGTCATGAAGAGCTTATGTGATGGACCGTCCTGTTTGCCTTCCAGCATTGAGGCCCTGGTTACTCAATGCCACCACACCCCGCCTTTTTTTCCTGTCTCATCATGTACTTCCCAGCTCAGGTTGGCCCACTTCTTCCCTCTGCGCTTTCCTAGATCCCACCTCCCTCCACCCAAGCTTCTGGTTGGCAGTGTACTCTAGGGAGAACAATGGGTTTTCTTTTTTCTCTCCTCTCTAGAGTGGAGTCTTGTTCATCTGAGAACTTGGAGCTTCGGAAGAAGGTGGAGGTGCTGGAGAACAACAATAGGTAACTATTGGTTAGAGCGGCTGGAGTGCCTGATGGAAAGTGGGGAGGAAAGGGTAGAAGCCAGGAAGCCAGGAGAGAGAAGGGAGGAAAGTGGAACAAGGGGTCCCTGTTAAAAGTGCGGTCAGAGCAGCTGCTCTCCACCTTGCTGGTCATGCTAAATGTGTGTGCAGACACAAGTGCATATACACAGCGTACAAACAGAGGCATGTGGACACATGAACACACTGTACATATGCACTCTTACATACATGCATATCCACACACATACATTCTTCACCTTTCCTAAAACTGGAGAATGGATGGAGAGGCTTAACAGCACAAGTACTATCTTACGGAAGTTTTAAAAGAGTCTTGGAGAAAAACAATTCCTTAAATGTAGTTTTCCTGGAGATGCCACCAAATTTTGGATGTGGATAAGGAAGGACTAACCATTTCATTGCCACCCATTTTTAGTAATAAGTGATGCTCATTTATTTAAAAAAAGAAAGGAAATCTTTTTTTTTCTTAAATTTTTTTCAACTGATGAATTACTTTTCAAGCCTGTTTTGAAAAACTGATAATGCAACTAAGTTAATGGGTTCTTTCAGTACTTGTGCCAGGTATTATTTTAGCACCTTGTAGGTATTAAGTCACTTAGCCCTTGAGGTGCACTGTTGTTATCCCCTTACATAGATGAGATAACTGGTCCAGGGAGGAGCATACTGACATTTCACTCTATCTTATAGTTAAGGGGCTAAGGAAGGGGATAAGAAACAGCTGTTGAGAATTTTATCCACAATGTGTGAGTATGTGTGCATGTGTGAAGTTAGAGTGTGCATTCATCAGAACATCCTGTCACCTGAGCATTATAGCTGCAACATACAAAGCAGAAGAAAACTGGGTAAGACAAGATGAGTGAACTCAGTGCTAAGCATGAGTGCCCCATAACAGTTCTGTAAAGATGATGGGGTCAGGTTGGATCTTTTTGTATGTTCTGGTAATAACATTGCATCTGTTACGCATTTCTGGATCTCCGTGACTGGTTCAAACAGCAGCTAGTGTACTCAGAATTTAGCACTACCCTGGGAGGAGGAAGCATGAGGCTGGGGCCCCTGAGCGTCCCCTGCGTGTCGTGACACAGGCCAGGGGAACGGAGTTCTCCTTGACCTCTCTGCAGACACTCCTGATGGTTTCCAACCCCACTGTTAGATTGTGGCTTCGTGGCTTGCCCTTGGCTATCAGTCTCCCTGAGGCCTCTGTCTCTCCTTTAGGTACCTGCCCTCTCTCCTGCTCCCCAGAATTTCTGGAAGCTTCGCTGCTTCTCAGGCTCCTGCTCCCCAGGCAGAGTCTGTAAATGGTTCTTCAACACCATATGCAGATGGGTGTTCCCAAGATCCTTCCTTGCACTTGCTACTGGGAAGCTCTGTGTCCCTAAGTGGGACAAATCCTGGTTATGATGGAGAAAAGAGGAAAAACACTTAGCAAACATGACTTTGACGGTCCCTAGTACTCCACTGTCAGACTTTCCTCGGCCACAGGGAGGCAGCAGAGCGCAGGAGGCGGTGTTGGGGCCCAAAGAATTCCTGGGGAGGAGAAGGACCAGAGAGGCCACCCGGCCTGGGCAAGGGCTTCCCTCATGCTCCAGTGCTGCACCTGATTGACTGATTGATTGATTATCTTGAACATTTTTATTTTTCCCTGTTGGTTTAAATCAGATATCCAAATAAGGTCCATACATTCTGGTTGGCTGATAAGCCCATTAGATATGTTTTTCTTTTTATCTGTAAGTGTTTTATAGTAGAGAACTGAGCCAGTCTTCCTGTACTTGTCACAGTTCCAATGACTGTACACCATTTTTTTGTTTTTGATTTTTGGTAGGCTTTTGGTTTTTGGTAGGTTTGGTAGATTTTTGATAAGAGTCTGCTGTTTTAGGTACCTAGAGTACCTAAAGCCTGGTTTTCTGATTACTGGCAGTTTCTAGTAATTGCCTAGCCGGATCAGTACCATAGGGGTTTGGAAATAGCTTTGTAAAATCGCATCAATTTCTCTTACTAGTTGTTAGCAGAATGATTCTCCAAAGTAAAATCTTTCATCATTAATGAACCCGAGAGACTAGATATCCATGCAAGGTGCTGATTTCATCTCCTCTAGATGTATGCCCAGGGTGAGATGGTTAAGTCATGCAGAATTTCCATTTTTAATCTTTTAAGGAGTCTCCACGCTGTCTTCTGTAATGATTGTACCAATTTACACTCCCATCAACAGTAAGATATTCCCTTTAGTCCTCCCTTGTCACAGTTTGCCTTTTGGACACCCTGACAGTAGGGTGACAGCTCACGATTTTGATTTGTATTTCCCTGAAAATCGGTAATGTGCGGCACTTTTTCCATGTATCTTTTTCATTCAACATCTTCTTTGGAAAAATATCTCTTTAGTTCCTTTGCCCGCTTTTTAATTAGGTTTTATTTGTTTGTTTATTCATATTTTCTCCTTGAGTTATGTGAATCCCTTGTGAATTTTGGATATTAACCCCACATGATGTCCAATATGTGGTTTTAAATGTCTTCTGCTAATCCTTAGCTTGCCACTTTTTAGTTTGACAGACTCCCACCTGTTCTTCATATTTTTTAAACCCAAAAGAAGATAAGATACACACATAATATATGGCTGTTCTAAAATTTTTTAGACACACGTTTTAAAACCACAATCCTTTCACTTAGAGATATTGTTGCATTTTGGAGTATTTTATGTGTTTATTTATATTGGGCATATTCCTGTATTTGAAACTGTTTATACTTAACAAAGTGCACTAGATGCTTTTTCCTATCATGTCAGTATATATCTACAGAGTCGCTGTTTGAGTCTCAGTCTTAAAAATCTCCCTCACAGCTGGACATGGTGGCGCGCACGTGTAATCCCAGCACTTGGAAGGCTGTGCCGGGAGGATCACCGTGAGTTTGCGGCCAACCTGGGCTACACAGTGAGGTCCTGGCTCAAAAAAAAAAAAAAAAAATTAACTCATGACACAGGTGTGTGAGGCTTCTCCGATGGGTGGCTGTGACTGAATGTGACCAGGGCTAGCCTAGATCACCCACTAAGGCAGTACACCTGCAGCATTACTAATTATAGCCATCTGCTCTACATTGGACCCGCAGAACTTATTCACTGTACCAGTGAAAGTTTTCAGCCCTTGGGCCAACAGCTCCTCCCTTGGCACCTCCCAGGCCCTGGCAACCCGCTTCTATTCTCTGGTTTCTGACTTTGATTATTTCCTTTAAAAATTCTGAATGTAAGTGAATTGCTTTTCTCCATCTGGCTTCTTACCTTTATAAGTAGGGTGCGTTTGTTGTCTTTCCCCACTCTGCTGTGTCCCTTGCCTACCAGGAGCCCCTGCTGAGGTTCACACCACTGACCCCTGTGTTCTCGTCCTTCTCCCTCAGCACAACTTCCTTCTGCAGGTGGGCAGCCTTTCACAGGGGGGTGGCTGACCACTGCTTGCTTGCCGTCTTTTCATGGATAGCTGTGTTAGGGAGGTCCTAGGCTTATAATATGTAACACTAGTGGCTTTGAAGCTGTTGAATTTTTTTTTTCTCGAGACGCAAATAAATCAAAGGGAAGCTGCTGTATTGTTACGGGGCAGGGGTGGCCCAGTCCTTCCGAGTCCTCTCCACCTTTCTCCTCCTGTTTCTCGCTGAGCGTGCCTCATCATGCAGACACCACACTAACCAAAATGACTGAGGGTAAACGCCCCCCCCCCAGCCAGCTGCAGCGAACTGGTGACTAGAGCATGTGGCAAGGGATGACTTCTGGACCCTGAGTCACATATCACTGTGTTTGAACTAAGCACAGGGCTGGGCTAAGCGAATGCACAGCTGTGTTTGTGCTGCTGAAGCTCTGTCCTGCTTCTTGCTTTAATTTTTTGGAGGCAGCTGGACAGAAGTAGAAATAGCTACAAGGGGTGGACGGGACCCTGGGCCACCAGAAGTGGGAGACCTTGGGCGCTGTTGTTTCCCACGACCTGGCATGGCAGGAAAGGCAAGTGGGCATTTCATGGTTAATACCTCTTCCCACCTTCCTAATTCTAGGCTACACCACACGAGGACTTTTCCCATCTCTGCAGATGGATAGCAGTGCCTGAGTGATAAACAGATCATGAGTCTTTTTATCTGTTCCAGTCTAGACGGGAGCCTCCTAGGATATCACTGGTTTCTAGGGGAAAAAGATGGTCTTATCTGTGCTCAGGACACTGGAAGGGGACAGGGCCAGTTGGGACGTGAGGAGTTCTCTTCACCTTTCTTTCTTCAGCTTTCCTGCAGGAACCTCTTGGAGAAAGCTGACATGGTGTGAAAGCACCTTCACACTTGCTTTGCTAAAGTGATCCACTAATTGCACGCCATCAAGAGATGTGTAGGGTGGAAGTGAAATGGTTTCCCAGGGGCTTTTCCTTCTCAGCTCAATCAGGAAATACATTTTCACTTACTGAAACAGTCTCTGCCTTTCCCAGCTTATGATTGACCTCAAACTCAAATGGCCCTGCCCTCATCTCACCCCTGAGGCATCCACTTCTTCCCCCTATGTACTCTTTTCAAAGAGCTGGCACAGTTTCCCTAGCCAGCCTTTCACTCTGAGATGCTCTGGGCTCAGTTTGCTCCATTCGTTGTTTTCTTCTTTTGCTTCTGTTGGACTGTAAGCTACAGTCCCATTCCTACAGTTCTGATTTCTAGAAATTAGAGATCACCTTATTTATCTGCTGCTCATTTTATTTGATGGGAAAGGCTTGAGGCCCAGTGAGGTTAAATTCATCCAATCATTTAGAGGTAAAACAGTGACCAGAACTCCGCCACTTAATTCTCGCTTCATCCTAATCTTGATTTCTGCTTCTACGGCTCCAGTGTCCCCTTTGATCCAGCCTGAGTCCTTTAGCTCTGGATGGGAGGGCCCCACAGCATCTTAGAGGACCTGCTCTACTCTCCTGCTGCCACTCCCTTCACCTTGGAATGAGTGTCAGCAGGACCAAAGGGATGTGTGTACCCCATGTCCTCACCCTGCCCTTTCGAGACCAGGCTCTGGTAACTGAGATCCTAGGTCTACTGTAGCCCATTTCCAGGGTCTCTCCGGGCCTCTAGCACCAATCTGCTCTATGGAGGGAAAACCAGGTGATCCATGGGTTCCCCTAACATCATTGGAGTAGCTATCAACAGCTCTCATGAGGGCTCTGAGTGGAATCTGACCTGGGCTGGTGAGTGCAAGAAGATCCTTTACAGTGTGCTGGGTTTGGGATTCCTGGGCCCAAGAAACGTTGTCATTACAGAACAGCGCACAGGATGAGCACAGCACATCCACTTCTGTTCTCCTTGCCCCCCAGCTGCAGGGCAGATCCAGTTGGATGCTGTGCTCTCTGTGGGTTTTTGACACAGCTGAGGAAGGCTGAGCTTGGAGAGAACCCATTGCTTTTTTTCTAACAAGTAGTAAACAAACCTGTTTTTTTGTTGTAGGGAGACATTACTTCATCTTTGTAGGATACTAGCTTTTGTAATCAACTTGAGAAGTGACCATCAGGAAAAACAGGGCTTTTAGTTTTGGCTCACTCAGCAGAACAGCTGTTCTCTTTCAATAGCTCTGTCTTGAGGACATTGAAAGACCAGAGAGGACTGTTCCTTCCCTGTGGTATGTGGCAGAGCCAGGCTTCAGTCTGAGGTTGTTCTGTCCATCTCAGTGCATTAAGGCTGGGGAGTCCAGGTGTTCTACATTCAGACCTAGTGCAGAGGGAGCAGGAAGGAGCACATATTGGGAGCACCATTTAGGCAGTCTGCCTGGCTTGGAGCAGAGTAAGGAGAGAGCTTAAAATATTTTTCTTTCCCCAGACTTCACAGAAGTAAGGAACATACTTGACATCCATCTCTACTGTGATCAGAAATAATTCCTTGGGTTTCCTCTTCCACTTCCTCTTAGCTAGAGTCCTTCTCTTTCACTCTACTTTGCCTTGTTTTTTAAAGTCTATCAATGATTCCTGGTAAAGGTCTTTTCAGCTAAGTACACTGGGCTTTGGCTGTGTGCTGGCTCTCAGGGTTGGTTTGTTTAGCCCACACAGCTGTGTCCATTAGGTCTTGTTTTGACCACACATTTTCACGATCTTTGTGTGTAGCTTCTTTTCACCTCTTCTAGACTGACTGGAACTGGCCAAGCCCACCCTCTGCCATGCACAGAGAAGCCACAGAGGACAGACTAATGGCCCAGGATACTTTTTTTGACTAGATTTTTATGTTGGCTTAATTCACTTTTCATTTCTCCAGTTTCTGCTGGTATGATTTCCAGTTTCTGCTGGTATGGAGAGTATGGGCTTTCTCTTCATGTGGCAACATTGCAAGCTGCAAAGAGTTGTCAAGTACTAGAATAAATTCCCTAGAGAGATTAGAAAGGCATTTTAATGTAATTTAGTGGCAAAGTTAGAAGTTCCACAACCCCAGAAAGTATTCTAGAATTCTCTTTTTTGTGTTCCTGTGCCTGGAGGTAATATAGGAATTCAGAAAGGTCCTCTGGTCTCTGCAAAATAAATAAACCTACTGTAAGGAAGAAATCATGCAGGAAAAAAAAGACTATATAAAATGTAGCCTTTTTTCTCTTTTATTTAGGCCACAACTTCTTTAACAACTCTCAAAATGTGAGCAAAGGTTCATAAACAAATAGGTATTAACTCAGGTTGTAAGAGATTTAGCTTATATGCTTGACTTTTTGTGTCATAGTTTAATATTTAAAAGTTTTTAAAATAGTTCATGATTGTTTTTAAATATTGTTAGAGGGTGTGTAGAATTTCTGAGTATTAGCATTGCTCCCCAAACTTTGAGGTAGATTTCAGCCTTTGGATACTCTTCCCAGCTCTCAGAACTTGCTGGACATTTGCTGTAGATGACAAGGCTGTGGCAGGATGGGGAGAGAGTCAGGTAAGATTCCTGTCTCAGAAGGATCTGCACACTGGTCTATTCCCTTGTGAGGTCACCTGATAGCCTCTAATATGTTTTTTGTGTATTTGCTTTAGATAAGTGACACTCAGATTTTTTGATTTTATAATCATTTAACATTTTGTGCCCTATAAATAGCAGAACTAACATACCTCATAAAGATGTATATATGCATCACATAGTTAACCAATGTGTGTGTTTTGCCAATTAGTAGTTACTTAACATATATATATATACACATATATATATATGTCTGATATTATGTATTTTGTTTGATTCTGTTCCATTAAAAATATACACAAGCATAACCTGCTTGATTTCATAACCTGCTGATGATTCATAATTTGAAATTTGGAAATTCTTGGTCTGAGTATGGCTATAAGGCTGTGAGAAAGTTCCTTCATTTTGAAAGAGGCTGATTGACATAGAGAGTATTCTCACACACACACATATGCACACACACACACACACACACACACACATCCCATCTGCCATCAAGTTCCATTTCTAAGAAAGATGTGCTACCAGATTGGATGGAAAGTATTTCTACAGAAAGGGCCCAGGTTGAAGCTTCTAACATAGCAAGTGATGGATACCATTAATTTATTCATTTTCCTGGTTTCTGACTCCAGTGAGAAATTAGGTTTCTGAACGTTCAAATTCTCCCCTGCAATACCTATATGACTCTTTTCACTCTGTTGCTCTCTTTCCTTCCTTTTATAAATTTTATTTTAGAGAGAATAAAACCAAGCAAACTAAAATAGAATAAAGCCAATCAAAACAATGCAATATAAGTGACAAAGAATTTCAAAACAGGGTAATAGGAAATCAACAGTAGTTACCATAATACCTTTTGTTGTCTGCAAAATAGCTGCCCATATCTTCAGACATAGTAAAATCAAACAAAGCAGAAGAGAGTAGAACCAATAAAAACACAACAATGAATGCAATACATGGACTTCAAAACAAGATAATAGTAAATCCAAAAAGGCTATCATAATATATCATCATCTACAAAACAGCTGCCCATGCCATCAGATACAACAAAATCAAACAAGATAAAACAGAATAAAACCAAACCAAGCAAAACAATAAAAATGATACAGGATTTCAAAACAAGATAATAGAGAATCAACAATGGCTACCACTTTCAGAAGGAGATTCCCCCATGTATACTACATTGCATATTGTTATCCTCTGACTAGATGATCAGACTACCAGTTTTAGGCCTGCAAAGTCAATGAAACACTAAACACTACAAACATTAAGTTGTATTTTACCTCATTAGCTATCATCACAGCCTGTTTCTGAGGGTCAGCTACTTGCTTACAATGTGTGTGTAGTGGGGGCATTGGTTCTTCTTGTCTCCTGGCCTGTCCTCCAGACAACCTGTGCGTAATGCCAACTCATAGAAGGTCTTAGCTTCTTGTTGACTTCTTGCTCTCCTCCCCTGCACTCAGCAAATGGCGCCGACTCACAGGAGAGAGCTGACATTTCTCTTTCCTTCTTGTAAATAAGTGAAATAAAAAGAAACAAAATCAAATTGAGTGTAACAATATGAGGCTGTAGTTGCATTTCCTTGTTATAAGATTGTGTCTCACACTGTTGGATGTTTTTGAATGTTTTGCCCAATTTCCTTTGATATGTCTAGCAGATAAAGGGTGATGCTTTATTTTGGGCAAGGCTGGCAGCTGCCTTCAACTGTTCTTTTGCAAGGAACTATATGAAGATAGCCATCAAATTTATTTTTACATTTTACCATAGGACAAAATCCACATTTTCAACCCAGCATTGGGCACTTCAGTATAACGAATTGTGAAAAATCTGTTGGCCCAGATAAATGTATGCTAAGAATTCCTTCCTCCAAATTAAGACCTTGCTCCCAGATGCCCAAGAATTCATTAAGCCATAATTAGCCATGATCACTGATGATTTAAAATACTATAATAAAGGGGAAGTTTATATTGAGCTTTGAAGGTACTATCAGGTCTGTGCTATAGTTGACTTTTTATAGCTTTAGTTTTAAAATAAATGTTCCATTTTATCAGATGCCTGCCTTTTCTCCACCCAGCTCTTTGCACAAGTGAGGGACCAGCTGTCATCCAGCTTCTCAGTGCTGCAGGCAGTGACACTGGTCCCAGCATCAGAAAAAAATACTGTATCATCTTAGATCAACACACAGTTATGAGGTCATAGGTTTTCCAATAAAAATGGCTCACTTTATCTGTCATTAATGAAAAGAAACAGCAGGCACTTTTCAAAAATGTTTTGCTTCAGCTAACTCACAGTACTCCAGAAGGGGTGATTCCTCATTAACCTGTTAGCTGATGTGGTCAAAGAAATTATCTTTGATTAACTGCCTAATCTCAGATCTTAGGTAACTTGATTGGGGCACAAAGCAGTAGCTCTGAGGTCTAAAACTGAGGATCATTTCCCTTGGGAGCCCGTCCTACTGCTTGGCTCTCTGTCCACCAGTTTAGCAATCCTAAGGCCATTTCCGCCCGTTTCTTGGTGTCTGACAGAGGGGCAGGGCTTACCTTTCCCACTTTTCTAAAGAAAGCCTGAGTTTGATTTCCTGATCCTGACATGGAACAAAGAGTCCCCTACATCCTTTTACCTGTCACCTGCATTTTATCTATTATATCAAAGGAAGTACCCCAAAATGTTTATTTGAACTTAAAGTTTTTTTATTTGGGTCATTATCAGTGACATTTTGTTAATATGTGTCTTATTTACATTGGACTGGGTTTTATTGTAGCTTTTATTTGTGCGTGGGTTATATTATAGCTTTTCTGTGGTTTACCTTTTCATATCTAACTGTATATATACAGTATCTCTCCATTTGGCAGGTGTTGATATGTTATTGTGACTGGATTTAAGTAAGATGAACTTAACTAGAAAGTATTTGGTTAATTTTATTAGGATATTGACTAGGGTACTGCACTGCACCATACTGAAAAGTACAGAAGCTACGGAGTCAGATAGTGGTAGTTGACACATTCTACTTAGTTATGTGACTTTGAGATAATTATGTAGTATTTCAGTCTATGCAGTTTCTAGAACTCAGTCTCTGTTAACTCTCTTTATAATGAAAATGAAGGGCTTTTAGTGTGAATAAATGTAAATTTCCCAAACTCCATTGGCCCATAGGAAGCTATTTAGGTATGTGGAATGGATGAAATAGTCCACTTTATAAAGTTTTGGGGTTGCCAGTTGATGGAGTTTTTGCAATGTTGTCATTTCCACCATCCACACAGTTTACCTTCATCAGCCCAAGTGGAAGAAACAGGAGAAAACACTGCATTATCAATCACTGTTGCGTTTCACCAAAATTCTAAACCAAAAATATGTATTTTGAACTACATGGTTGCTCATCTTAAAGAGCCGGATTATAAAAACTGTTAGAAATCAGGGACGGTTAAACAGCCATTTTCATTTGTAGTGGATTCAGCATATAATCATCTTTGAGACTAGAAAGGATGTGCTTGTGAATGCCAAGTGAAGCAGCCTAGTTTAACCCAAAGTTGTAAGCACAAACTTGTGCTCTGAAGATGGACGTAAGTAGTCCTTATAAACTTGTAACATTTTGTACCTTTAACTGGGTGGAGTGTCCCACATTAATCCTAAGGCTCAATCCATGGACATTAGCTTTATCTGGCCTGCTAGAAGTCTCTTTTCAGAAGGACCATGGTGCCACCTGGGAGACGATTGATTCTAGGAAAAGAGAGACTATGTTTAGCCAGTAAAACTAGAAATCAGAAGGGAAGAGTGATTCCAAGTATGTGGAACTTACTTTCTCAGCAGCTCACACTCCAGACACTGGGCAGGGAGCAGGAGATGGGCAGAGAGGAAGTGTGGGTGGCTTGCCAATAACAGAAATTATGGATAGAAAATAGAAATGGTGGTTTCATTTTCAAAATATTTAAGACTTGAGAGCAAAAGTAACGTGGACTTGATACTATTTGGAAAGGTCACATCTAACTGAAGGCTGGCTAGAAAGAGGTTACCCTCTTGCACAAAGCCCATAGGCAACAGACACAAGGGCAATGGGTGCACCCACTGGAGATTTGAAGAGCCCAGCAAAAATGGCAGCCGTCACTTGAAGAAGTGAGTCGTGAGTCTTCAGCAGATTGAGGAAGCAGAGAGGTCCAAGCTGGAAGCCAGGAGGTGATAGTTGTACCATGGAAAGCGACCAGTATATGTGAGGAAATGGTTTGTGCCAGGTAGTCTTACGTGTGGGTTCCCCTGTATATCTGCCTCAGAACTTCCAGAAATACTATGAGAGAACCTAGTGAGAGTATTGGGGCTAGCATTATGGATAAGGCTATGGCCTACCCACTCTCTGCTCTGTGAGAATAAACACCATCTTGGGAAGTGGCCAGACAGTGGGTCACTCAGCTCTTAGTTTGAAAAGACATCCGTGCTGGTGAGTCTAAGGGAGATATTCTGGGGAGATTCTGGAAGAAGAAAGGCATTTGATGAGGAGGAAAGGTGCTACCTCATAGAACCACTTAGTTGCACACTTTTTATTTAAGTGGAATTTGTACTCATTCATTCATTCATTCATTCACTTACTGTGATGCTGTGAATCAAACCCAGGGCTTTGCAAATGCTAGACAAGTGCTCTCCACTTAGCTTCATCTCTACCTATTTTAAGTGGAACTTAAAGTAATAGAGTTCTCAGTCTTTTTTAGTCCTGAATAATATACAGAATGCTTTTTAAAAAATATGTGACAGGGTCAAGGATATAGCTCAGTGGCACAAGTGCTTGCCTGGCAAGCACAAGGTCCTGAGTTCAACTGTCAGTACCAACAATTAAAACTAAAAGTAAAATAAATTTTAAAATATGTGACTTGAATATATGTAAACACAAGTCAGTTCTGAGCTACATGTAATCATACTTTTATATAACCAGAAACAATCCATGTATAAGTGTAAAAAGACCTGCACATTAAATAGAAATTAAATTAATGATATAAATTACTGATTCTGATTTGCTTAAATGAATTACTATACGAGGCAGAGTGTGGTTGGATCCACATGGAGTTTTTGAGTTGAGCTTCTGCTGTCTGCCGCAGGCTGCTCCATGCCTCCCCTCCTCTTCATTTTATTGCTGAAAGCAGGAACATTCTTATGACCAACCCGTCCTTGATTTGCTTAAATTGGAGAACTTCTTTGGTACTTGCCAGGGAGAAATTGCAATCTTTGTAAGAGGCTGCTTGGATTTCCAGCACTAGAAGATTATTCAGGATACAGCCTGTGGTGAGAAGCAAGTTCACTGTGAAAGCTCAGATTTTTTTTGTCTGCAAAATGAGTGATTTGCTGATGTTTCCCAGTGAACTTGTGTGGCTCACTAATATTGCATCTCCACACAAAGTTTCCAAAATTCTTTGAGCCTCAAGAAAAAGCATCTTCTCATAAAATCTTTCCACTTTCCTTAGACTTAAGGAAAAGAGACAACGATAAGCAGGGATCCCAACTCTTCATGCTGCTCACGCTGAAATCATCCCAGTGACCGTGATTGAGGAGGGTGTGTAGTCAGGTGCTTGTCTATGCCTTGTGGTCTTTAGGCTGTACAGAGCTCATCATCTGTTCTTTGTGTACCTCGATGTCACAGCATCTAATGCGATCTTTATCCCCAAACCTTTCCCTTCTAAGAGGGTACAGCACAGGAATAAAACAACTCTTCTTTCTTTCTTTCTTTCTTTCTTTCTTTGTTCCTTTCTTTCTTTCTTTCTTTCGTCCTTCCTTCTTCCCTCCCTCCCTCCCTTTCTCTCTCTCTCTCTCTCTCTCTCTCTCTCTCTCTCTCTCTCGTTTTCTGTCTTTTCCTAGAGAAATATGACTGTGTATCAGAGGCTCATTCCCATGACCGTGGCTCTAATCCTGAGGGTCTTGATGAACTGGCTTCCTTGCTTTTTTACAGTTTGGCTTTGTTGTTGAGTGCAGAGGCCCTACGAGCCTCGAGGCCTGACATGGCTGTTTGCCTCCCTGTGCTTATCCTTGTCCTGTCCTTTACAGTGTGCCACTTCGTGCCTGTTACTCAGGGACACTGTTGCCTTTTCTAGCCATGGCCACAACCTCCAGCCACCCCTTCAGTTGTTCTTTGCTGCTCTCTGTTCTCTTTCTGTTTTGCTTTTTCTCTTTCACCAGTGTTTCTGGGTCTTGATTGAGAGAGTTCAGCTCTTACTCTGCCAGGGCTGATTAAAAAAAATGCCACAAGCATCACGGTTTATAAACAATAGAAAGTTGTTTCCCACAGTTCTGAGAAGCTGGGGAGTCCAAGATGAAGGTGTTGGCGGATTCAGTGTATGGCTGAGGGTTGCCTCCTGTTTCATGCCAGGTGTGCCCTAACTGTGTCTTCACAGGGTAGAAGGGAAGAACTCTTCTCTTCAGTCTCATCCAAGAGCGCTCACCCATTCACAAGGGCACCCTTCTAATGTCATTGCTTTTAGGGATGTCTTTTTTGTGAAGAGGAAACAGACAGTGATCATCCAATCCAAGCCATCTCTTTTCTTTGTTCTCAATGGATTATAGATGAATCTCAGTTGGTCAGAGATCATTTGGGGACATTTTTCTCATACTCAGAACAACACAAGAACAGAACATGTTGTCATGGTGTCCAGGGTGAGTCTATGCTCCAGAGAGCACTGTGGTGACAGAGCTAGCAGTCCTGGATTCTGCACCTTTTTTGCAGAGGAAGCTGCCTCAGTCCTCTGCGTAAATGCAGGCACAAAGCTTCAGCTGCTTCCCTGGAGACCAGGATAGGGGTCACTAAGAAGCATCTCTTCTTTCTCACGTCCTGCCTTCCCTTTTGTTTGTCACCATGTATAGGACTCTCCTTCAGCAACTTCAGAAGCTTCAAACTTTGGTGATGGGCAAGGTTTCCCGGACCTGCAAGCTGGCTGGTACACAGACTGGCACTTGCCTCATGGTGAGTTTCCCAAAGAGATAGTGCAGGAACAATCTCTGACCTGCCCCCTGTCTTCTGGCTGTCCCCCTTTGCTAAGGCCAAGTGGCGAGACCATGTAGCCTGCTCTGGGGCTGTTCCCTTGCATGTCATTACCATGACGTGACCAGAGGGTGCATCTGTCTCCTTCTCAGGCCTGTGGGTTTGCTCTGTGGAGACTGCTTGGAACTTACAGCACACATGTTCTCTCCTCCTCCTCCTCCTCCTCCAGGTCGTTGTGTTGTGCTTTGCTGTTGCCTTTGGCAGCTTATTTCAGGGCTATGGGCCCTATTCTACTGCCACCAAGATGGCTTTGCCCAGCCAGCATTCCCTGCCGGAGCCCTACACAGCCTCTGTTGGTAAGACTCACTCAGCCAATCGGGAAGTGTCTTGTTTCTTTTTTCTTTCTTGTTTTCCAAACCTTCTGAAGGCAATCTTACATGCAAGTCTAATTTTTAAAAACCAGAGTTTCTCCACTTGCCCAGCTGTGCTTAGCACTGAAATTCTCCAGAGTGCTACAGAGCACAATTCACAAACTGATGCTGCAGACCTGGGTCTCTGATGAGTTCTGACATCCCCTTGTGGAGCTCTGATGAGGGGGCAGGACATCAATTTTAGGGAGTAGGCAGAAGGTAGAGAACACTAAGCCTCTTGTGACCTTTTCAGGGAGCTCCTGTGTTTCTCCCTGTGGAACTGTATGTTACCACACTGAAAGTCTGTAACTGAAATTAAAGAATAAGTCTGTACAAAACATTATAGCCAAGATCTAGAGAATTTAGAGACTAGTGTTTGTAAGAAGCATGTAGTATTCTCACCCAGAGTAGTGATCAAAGCAAGTAGGAAATAAACAAGTGACAAGTAAGGGCGACATATCTGGATATATACTTGTGCGCATAAAATCACACATGGAGCCAGGAGGTGCTGAATAAGGACGATTTTGCCAATCTGGAATGCCAGGTGTATCCCTGACTGGTGACAAACAAGAGGGCTAGCATTCCATTCAGATCATTTCAGTGACCTGTTGGTCACTGAACTTTTTTTCCCTAAGGGAATATCTCTCTAAATGTTGGAAGCTAATGGGAACTTAGTTTCTATGTCGAGGAAAAACTGCTGCAGAGCCATCAAGCTATGTGACTGTCCTGTAAAGCAGAAGAGATTGTCTCCATCCTCTGATTTATAGCTTGGCTTTGCCTCTCTCCAGATTCTAAATCAAAATGCTCTTGTACCTTTTGTCCCTCCCTACAATACCTACTCCCTGGGGATGCTTCTCATATTTGGGTCTGGACATCTCCAAGGATTCGACTCCCATTTTCCATGCATTGTTTTCCCTAGATGGTTATGGGTGGGTAAGGAGAGGACTTTTATTTTCAAAGCAGTAGGGGTGGTAGTTGGCTTCGTGTTTATTTGCTTTTCTCTTGTTCTTCCAGCACTGTATAATTGGTATAATTTTTCAATGCACAAACTCTGAAGTCTTTACAGAAAGCCAGATCCAGTTGGCACTGTCATTCCTGGGCAACAGGAACATGCCAGTTGTTATTTACCACCAGCCCTGGGCATTTTAGTAAAGGATGTAGTGCAAGAAAACATATAATTAGGGTTCCTGCGGCCTTTGGCTAACACCCTGTTGCTCTGGTCTGTCCGCAGTGAGATCCAGGAACCTGCTGATCTATGAGGAACATTCCCCCCTGGAGGAACCATCCAGCCCAGCCTCCACTGGGGAGCTTGGGGGCTGGGAGCGAGGCTCTTCCTTGCTCCGAGCATCAGGGCTGGAGTCCCTGCCTGATGTGAATCTTCCCCACTTCATTATCTCCAATGAGACCAGCCTGGAGAAGTCAGTGCTGCTGGAGTTGCAGCAGCACCTGTGAGTCTTGTACATGCAGATCCAGCTCCTTGGCGTGAGGGTAAAGGGTGTGACTCAGCAATCTGGCGTGGGGTGTGGACTCTGCCAGAGGCCTGCTGCACTTCCGCCTTCCTCGGGTCCTATTTCCAGGGCCTGGCACTGGAGAGAGTGTGCTGCTGGCCAACAGCTGCCCAAAGCAGGGAAAAGGCCCAGCGTGATCTCCTCCCTCACCTGCAGCAGAGGTGGGGGTTGGCAGTAGTGGTCCCGAGGCAAGGGGGAGGGTCTTGAGCCCCAAATCTCCTCCTTCTCCGTCTCCATCTTCACCTCGAAGCCAGGAAGTGAACACTCAGCCAGGGCAGCAGCAGAGTGCTTGCAGTCAGGGTGCACTTTCTCTTGCATCCTTCCAGCTGGAGAGTAAGTGAATGCCATGCCATCCTCAGAGGTTCATGATTTGTATGTCAACTCACACGTATCCACAGTAACTACAGGTGAAGTAGCCTTTATCTGGAATGCTTAGGACCAGAAATATTTTGCATTTCAAAGTTTGGAGCATTTGTATAGACATAACAGCAAATCTTAGTCTGAGCACTTTTATTCCCCTTGTGGGAAAAACCCAGAGCCACACTACACACCTCTTAAACCTACTGATTACTTGCTTGAGAACATAAGCCTCCCTCTTAGCCCCCTTGAAGTCCCCCAGATCTGGGTGGCCTGGAGGCTTTATGGGCTTTTATATAATTTTGATAATGTATTTATTTTCCATTATATGTTTACTGCTATTTCAAATTAATTCATTCCAAAAAAATCTTTATTTGGATTATTAACTTGTCTAGAACAGAGATCAGCCTCATCCTTTTTATTTTCTGATTTCCAAAATGTAGCCCAGGGTTAAGCATCTTTAGTTGATTGATTAAAAAAAAAAAACAAGGGGAGGGGGGAGAATGGGAAAAATGGAATTACGATATATTACGTACAGGTACAAATTCCACTGATGAATATGATCATTATGTACAGCCAAAACATGTTAATAAAAACATTAACTAGTTTTAAAAATAAACATCAGTACCAGATCTCCCACTAGTACCAGATCTCCTCCTGGGTGGAGAACAAAGGTGACACTGTGGCAGAGACTTGGGGAGGAGAGAGTTAGTAATAGAGCTAGTAGTAGGAATGAAAAGCACAAGAAGTCAGCCTGGGCCAGGCCACATGGCTGCGGCCGCAGAGCAAGGGTATCTGTCCTCCTCTGGGACAGGAGAGCTGTAGCGAATGCTCTGTGGCTAACACTTCTTTCTCCCCCTCATACCTTCCAGGGTCAGCGCCAAACTGGAGGGGAACGAAAACCTCAAAGTCATAGAGCTCGAGAGAAGAGTGAACACCACCTTCTAGGAGGCGTCTGCAGCTCCCTCTCCTCTTACCTCTACTTATCTCCGAACCACCGTGTCATCAGCTCTTCCTCTTTGCCACTGGATGAAGACCCGGATGAGCACCTGTGGCTGGCATGGGAGGCGCTGGTGGTTTCCACCAGCCTGCCTCTCTCCCCTTCTCTTGCTGTCATAGGAAGTCCTTTTAGGAGGAGAATGGAGTGGGAACAGCAGGCTCATTTCCACCTGTAGTGCCAAAAAGATACTGCCTGACTCTCCCCTGCAAGGTGCGACCCCCTCTGTGAAAAGAGATGATCCTTGTCCAACTGAGGCCCCAGACTCTAGCCACAAAATGCCATGGTGCCTGTAGGGATGGGCCAAGCACTGACTCTTGTCCATCCCACTCCTGCCAGGCCTCCCATGTGAATGCCCCAGAGCCCTGGGAGCACCCGGGCATCATACGAGCCCCCTCCCTCCGCTCCACCTTCCGGAGCCTGGGCTGGCCAGTCGCCACCTCGGGGTGGGTAGACCAGGGCTCCCCATTGTATTCTCAGGCCGCACGTGCAATGCCTAAAGCATCAGGCTGGTCTCCAGGCGAACCTGCCCATCTTTATGCTTGTAGAACCTCACCCTACCATCTGCCTGCAGACCCATAGTCCTCCCTCCCTGCTTCCCCTCTCCATTTGTAAATAGTATTTATTAGCTTGCTGAGGCTTCCCATTGGTGACCACACCGAAGACAGTCTGTGCCTCTCCTGACGCTAATGAAGTCTTCTGTGGCCTTTGGAATTAGGAGGCCCCTCTGTAGGCACTGGGATTCCCAATATCTCCAGATAATGTTTTATTTCCTTCCTTGCTTTTTTTTAAATTGGAGGCCTTTGTAATAATTATGATCGAGAGGCCACATTAGCAGGTGCCCCCCGTTGCCTGTGCTTTCTCTCTCTGGTTCCCATAACAGAGAACAGAAGCCTGTCCCCAAAGATAGGCAATAGGTGTTTCTGCGCGCTTGTGCTGTGCATCTGCTCTACTCCACCCGCCCCCCACTTGCGCTCTGCCTTCCTCCACCAGAGGGTTGAACAGGGCACATTTGCGTAGCCACATTCTTACCTTTTATGGTCAGTTTAGGCTACTTTGCAGCTCACCCAAAGAGATATAACCTAACCCCCCACTCTACTTTTATTTTTTTAATAATTAAAAAAGTCACTTTTGTAGTTTAAAAAAATCTTTCTTCTTTCATATAAATAAGACATGGAAATTGCCTTTTTATGTAGAAGGTAGAAGATTCCCTTTGTTTTATTTTTTTCCCTTAGCTCATGAAAGATTTTGTGCAAGGAATGTGCTTACATTTGGTATTTTATTTTTAGTAGCAGCTGAAGGGACTTTAGCTTTGATTCCTCTCTCTCTCTCTCTCTCTCTCTCTCTCTCTCTCTCTCTGTTTCTCTATCTTATCATCATCATCTGTATCATCATTAGAGCCTGTACTTAAGAGAGATTATGCCTACTCCATGCCCGTCCCATATCAGATACAGGATTTGGTGGCATTAGCCTGTGCTATCATTTCCTGTAAGCCCCTGCTTTGTCTGCCTGGCCTCATCTGTGGTGGGAAATGGCCTTGCAGTACCTAAGAGCTATATCAGGACCACAGTGGTCCTGCAGCCTGTAGGCATCCCTCCCAGTGGACAGAGCAGGCCCGGACATCTGAGCTCTGGGAGGAGGGTTGGCTGGTGACCTCTGCATTCTTCTTTCTGCTCCCCTGTCTCAGATCTTGATCTTGCTGACCCTTCTGGTATCCAGTAACCATGGCCCACAGCTGACCCTACCTGGCCCTTCAGAGGTTGGTTGCTTGGCACTCAGGCAGATTGTGTGGCCCTAAGAAGACAAAAATCCAGAATTAACTCAGGCAATAATTGAGCAATGAGAAAAGAAGGCTCTCATGTTTAAGGGCAGACATGAGGTCATGGGCAGCCTGGCCATTGCAGCGGAACCCAGTGGGGTTCAAGGTACCTGGAGACAGCCTGGCAGGAAACCCACTTTACTGAATGAGGAGAGAGAAGAGCAAGGAAATATCTAGCCCCCATCCTCAGTGCATTGAGGATTTTGTTTCGTTCCTGTCTACCACTGCTTCACAGAGCTCTCTCCAGATGTCCAGATAGCAGGGCTTTTTCCCTGGGAAACTTCTTCCTGGACATAATCTATAACTGGAGACAGTGCTCAAAACCTCTGTCCTCCATTCCTGGCTTGGTGCAATAAAGGGAACTAACCAGTGGCCTCTTCAGGAAAAACTGGAGTCAACAGAACAGATTGGTTTCAGATAATTAGTGGATGTGTGCTCATTTTTTGTCCAAGGATTAAGCCCAGCATATCCCTAGATTTGTTTTCCCTGTGGGGCAAGCAGGCTCAAATGCTAGTCAGTAAGTCACCCTTCACTCTGAAGTTTTCAGCCGATATTGGCACTTGAACTCAAGTTTTGTGGAATACGAGACTATAAGGAAAACCAACAGTCATGAAAAAGAAATTTACTCATTCTGCTTTCCATTATGTAAATAGGTCTTCCCTCTTTCCTTCCTCTGCTTACCCTGGTAAAGGAAAGGTCTTACAAAGATTCAGAGATCGAGCAAGTTTTCACTGAATGAGACCTGAGGAAGCCCCTACCCCAGAATGGCTCTTTTCCCAGTGCTCAACTTGGCATTAGAGATGGATACTGGAAAAGAGTGCTCTATAAAAGTCTGACAGCTAAGCTAAATTGCTCCTTTTTGGCAGGAAGTGGGGGTGAACTTGACATTGGTGTAGGCATAACTAGATAACCTTTTGATGAATGTAAATGATTTTGATTTGGAGACCATATTTGTAGATTGGGAAAACATTGTTCAGTTTGACTTATTTGCAAACCAACTGCACATACCAGATGCTTTTCCCTTAATTATTCCCCCATTAGGCTTGGTTGCTGTAAGCTGGCCATGAATCTTACGTACCTATAGAGTAGGAATGTTGAGCTGATTCTTCTTTGCTCTGGTAGTGAGTCAGTGTCCAGCATCTATGTCACAAGTATTTTATTAAAATGCTTTCTCCTCATTTCATAGGCCCTCCTACCTATGTCCTCGGACCAAGCGAAAACATAGGCAGAATCAGGGGCTGCCCTGGGCCAGCCCCTGTAAAAAAAAACACATGGCATCTGAGGTGTGCATGTGAGTGAAGTCCAGAAATTTGGACACATCCCATCCCATCTCCTGAGTTGGTGCAGGCCATCCCTGCTGACTGTGGTGCCCCAGGGACATGGAGGCAACAGAGAAGGTCTTCAGCCACTGCTTTGTGTGCTACTAGTTTGTTTCTATTGAGTCCAGTCTGGGAGAAACATGGACTAGAGGCTCAGACCCCTGTCTGCAGCCTGATAGGACTGCAGTGCTCTAGGGAGGGCAGCTTTATCTGACCGCTTCCTGCTGAGACAATTGGAAGGCGTGAGATGATAAGCTGTCCTGGAAGGTAGGTGCGGCACAGAGGTGAGGCAGTGAAGCAGGGCTGGAAGGAGCCAGAGGCAGGTGTCAGATTCATTTAGTTACTGCTGGGATGTTGCAGTTTTACTAAGGAACAGTGTGCCCCCTCTCCTAGGCCCTAGCAATACTGCAGAATAGAAGGGACTGAGAATACTTCATTTAATCAAAAACTATTCTCAAGATCTATGCGCTAGGTCTGTGTCTCCCTCTCTCTCTCTATCTCTCTGACACACGCATTCCCCTCCCTCCATACTTTGTGCCTCACATGTGCCTTATAGAAGAATCTTAGATAACTGAGGACTCTCTTGTCCCTGTTAGATGTTATGTAAAGAGTGTTAGACTGAGGTGAGTGTAGGGTAAAGAATTTTTTGCAGAGGTTCAAAAGTGGTTTCCTAAAAGTGAGCCATTATCAGATCTGCACATCAGGAGAAAAGAAATTGGGTTATATCCATTAGGAAAATCTCATTTTGTAAAGGTGCAATCACATCAACAACAGGCAGCCAGGATGAAAGGTATTATAAATCCTCACAGCAGAGAATTTTTGTAGTACAAAGGAATCTGGTCCATTGGAAGGTTAGTGCTTCTGGCCTCTGAATCCAATGGGTGTGCACTTACCGCAGGGGACAGAAACTTAGTGTCTTCTTATTAGGAGCAACATAAAATTCTAGCGTTTTATTCTGTCTTGGTGTCTACAAGGAAGGGACATTAGATGTTGGGTATTGTGCTCAGTGAGTTGGAAGTCATTTAATGTTGTAGATGCAGAAAACAAGTATGGCCAGTCACCATGAGGTGGATGAATCACTGAGTGACTCTGGGTTGAAACATTTTGTGCGCAGATTGAGCAGACCCTTTTCTGAGGACAGCTCTTAGCTCTTCCAGCTCTCTGGGCAGGGAACACAGTTGCTACCCACTGTGCTGGCCCTGCTGTGCAGCGCTCAGTTCCTCGCCTCCTGCCGGAGTGCCCCATCAACACTGTCCCCTGTCTTTTTCATCCCATCTCCTGTGAGCTCCAGCTTTCAGGTTTTCCCTCAGGGGAGAGGGACCCCAGGGGTTTCAGCTGTGTTTCTCTGCCATTTTGCTCACCAGCTGGGGGAAAACATGAACTCCATGCACCCATGGCCTTCCCTGCTTAGAAAATCTCCCTCTCAGATAAAAGCGCTGTGTGAGTCTATGGAATACACCAGCACTCTGACACTGTGAGTGATCCTTTGTGCGTGATATGAGCAGACCTCGGGCCGTAATCATCAGGGAGCTTTAATGTCTGTACTTACAGCCCGGTTTTCCTCTCTTTTGTAACAGGTTATATGGATCAGCGGTGTTTAAATCTAAGTCCTATGTGAGTCTATTATCTGTTCTATTGTGCTATTTTTTATGGCCTTTTTGGTCTTTATCATAGCTAGGTAAATACCCTCCAAAATGCTTTGTAGAACACTTGTACTTAGTTTGAAAACAATAAACTGAAATCGTAATGCATTTGTATTTTCGTTTCCTGCAAATAAATATTTTTTCTTAAATAGTACAATGGTGCCCAGTTTTTAAAATCCCTGTAATGTGTTTTTAAAAGCATTGATCTTTCTTCTGAGCGTAAGTTAAAAGTACGTGTGCCTAGCAATTCTTTCCTGATTATCTAGTCAAACTGCAAGAAGACACTCAAACTAGCCATTTGTTTGTTATGTGGTACGAAATCCAAGGCTGAGATGGAAGACTATGGAGAAACACATTTTTTTTCGCAGTGACAGGAAGAGAAACAGGTTCTCCTGGACATTCACGCAGCCTGGCTGCTGTTTGTGTTGTCTCCTGTAACTATTCCCTAACTAGATTGCAAGTCTGTGGATTTGATTTTGCTTTCCCTGTGTCTGGATGCTTCAGTTTGGACTTAAGCCAGAAAGAAATGTTCCCCCTTCTGTGTATGAACATTTGTGGAGGAGGCCTAACACGGTTTCATGCTCCAGAAATTCTGATGAAATGGTTGATAAAGGTCAATGCACTCAAGCAGAATAATCTCTACTCCATTGCACTCTCCGGATCCAAATGTAATTTTCTCCACACATGGAAAGTGGGGGCTGCATTTAGTCTCACAAGAGTGCCCCATAAGGTCAGAGTCCCAGGCCATGGACCATGTTAACCTGGAGAAAGCAAAACAAAACTGTTTTCTCTTAGCAGCATACATAATCCATCCTCAGACCTGGGAGTGCATTAATCTCTCACATCCTTTCCCCTGAGTCATTTGGCCTTCTCTTCTCCTACACAAGGGTCTTATTATAGAAACCCCTGCCCAACCTGCTGATAATATATGCACTTGTGGGTGAAGGATGTAGACACTGACTTGAGAACATTGTTAATTACGCCTTTCTGTTTTCTCTACTTCTAATGCTGTGACATCTAAGACCTTGGTAGACCTAGAGGGAATACTCTTGTCAGGGTCCCAAATCCCGATGCATTTGTCAGTTTTTCCATCACTGAGGTACAATACCTGACATCCACAATTCAATGAAGGAGGGGATTAGTTAACTTAGCTCAGTTTCAGGGGATTCAGTCCACGATCAGCTGGCTCCTAGGCAGAAACACCATAACAGAAGGGCACGGCACAGCGAAGCTACTCGGATCTGGACAACCAGAAGGAAGAGCGGGGGCCTGAGAGGAAGGAGCCAGGGACCAGATGCAGTACCTGAGGTCATGCCACCATGTCCCATCAAAACATACCCAGCAGTGTGCCCCACTAACGCCCTGTGTGGCTCACAGGCCAGTCCAGTGACAGTGAAACTGGTTTACAAGCGCACCTCTTGTACAGCAATAAGCTTGTCAAGAGCCCACCCCAAACCCCTCTTGTATGCGCTCTCTCCTTGTGGGCCATTATCCTTCTGCCCTCATCATCACAAAGCCAGATCCCAAGCGCCTGGAGATACAGTCTCTATACTCCAGGTCATGGTGAAATTTTTTAACCTAACCAGTCATAACCCTGCTTGCCTTGCTTTGATTATTCTTGTATAAACCGTAATACTTCTGCTTCCTGTTTGCCATCCCTCTGCCTACTGGCTGACTCAAGGCCTCCCCCTTTGCCCTTGTGTGACAACAGTTAGGAATGAGCCATCCTTCCTTTTCAATGGCAGTTATCTCCTGATCTGTTGGTCTTTCCATATGTGGACAATAACATAACCCATATTTTAAAATCCATTCCCTGGGCATTCATACAACAAATTAAGAGGCTGGTCCCAGACCCTTGGGCATTGGGCATTTCACAGATGGGCTCAATATGGTTTAGGCACACATAATACAGACTTACTGCCTCACTTCACACTGCATCACTTTTGTTGCAGAAAGGAAAAGTCAGACTTACAGGGAGCAGTGTGACTTGTCCCAGGGAAAAGAAAACAGGTGTTGAATTCCCTAGTTCTGTGCCTAGGTTCCAGGATAAATCATACCTGACAACTCCGAAATTGAGGCTCTAGAGGCAAGAAAACACAGAGGTGTGGTGAAAGCAAAACCAAAGGGATTCGGAAAATGAAAGTTAATGGGATTATGCACTCAGTTTTGCCATTAACTTTCTGGCCTTGAGAGAAAAGGAGACAATTACTGAGTGCCTATCCTGTAGCAGTTGCTTTCACATATGAGGTGTGGCTGAAAACCATAGTGAAGATTCTTTTAAAAATTTAGTACCGTAGAAAATACATTGTCATTAATCCCCCACAAAAAACAATCCTCCCTTCTAACACATTTCTTTCATCATTCTTATTACTTTCTGAAGCAGTTCTGGAAGTTTTTAATGTCTTTATGAGATATGATCAAAAATACAGTGAATGCTTCTGCTGACTGCCATTCAGTACAAAGGTAGGCTTGTGAAAGCAGAGTGTGTTCTTGTTCACTTTATTCACCAGATCTGTCACCATGTGACTTCTGGCTTGTGTCCAAAATAAAAATGACCATGAAGGATAAATGTTTGATTCATTTCAGGACACCAAGACACCCATGGCAGTGCAACGAAAGACACTCATGAAAGACTCCTTGCAGAGCTGCTCCAGAAAGCGTCAATAACAGTGGGATAACTGTGTTCCACGTAGGGGTGGGAAGTAGTGGGAGGGGGGTTAATGGCAATATATCTTTTACTATAATACAATTTTTAAACATAAACATTCACCTTATTATTGAAGCACACCTCATATTACCTATGACCTTTCATTGTTTCTTCCAAAACCTTTACAGCTGTTATACAGTTATCTTCTTTCACAGCTGATGAACCTTGGGCTCAGAAAAACTGAGAAACCTACTCAAGGACGTGCAGCAAGTTAGCTGCAAAGTGGTGGGTGTCCAGGTCTTTGAGCAGCATTGTGAATTGTGAACTGAAGGTTTCAGACATAAGTGTTTCTAGTTTGGTAAACATGGGCTATTGCAAACATTTAAAAACCACTGGTTAACTTTCCAACATTCAGGTAGTTTTTTTGAAATAAAATTCAAGATTTCCTTCTTCTGTTGAAATACTACAACTTTAGGGCTAGGGATTTAGCTCAGTGGCATAAGCGCATGCCTGGCAAGCGCGAGGGTGTAAGTTCGATCGCCAGTACAAAAAAAAGACTACAACTTTAGAAGCCGAGTAGCTGTGGTCCTTTGACACTCGGGCACAGCCAGATGGCCATTCCTCTGCTGATTTACACGTTTCTGTGAATTTCCTGGTCCTTCTGTGCTCTGAGTTCACAACCTCTGGACTAGATGTTGGCTGACTTACTTAGGGGTCACGAGAAAGGGATAAAAGAAAAGGTCCGGTGTTGGTGGCAGAGCAGGAGGTGTGGAAAGCAACTGGCTTCATCTTGAGTGACAGGAAATGAGAGGCTTGACAGGCATTTGGGCTGTGAGTTGTGGAGGGCTTTGTACGTCCACACCCACTGCCCCTGATGCCATGACATGAACAAGAACTGCAGTCTACGACCTGTTTTTCCTATACCCAGAAATACATCCCGTTAATCTCAAAAAGTGTCTTCAAAACTTCTAGTGTTTCCCATCTGCATAAGACAATAACTGATCCATCTTTGTTATGACACTCAGCAGGTACATAGAGCTCTTTTACTTCTTATTTGTGGTCATTGTTGTCATCATTGCTTAGCAGAGGAAATAGAGCCTTAGAGATGTAACCAGCTCCAACTAGGTTATGCAGTAAGTACCAGGCAGAATCACAAGCCAACCACCCTGGCTTCCATTAGACCACATTTCCTTCAAAATAAGGTCTAACAGCATGAATAATGAGAATTCAAAAATGCCAACCCCAATCAGCCTATTCTTCCCCTACCCTTCATTGCAGAGGCCACTGAGCAAGAGAATAGTGAGGTATAATCTTCTGCCTCACCATGGTGACAACCATCTAGGGCTTATTTTGGGGGAAATGCTATAGTATCATTTCCATTAGCCGTGCCTCAAATGACCAGGGGACTCAAGCTATCCAAGTGATCTATGAGCCTCCATAGAATTGCATATATCCCTGCAATGAACCTGCTTTGTCAGATGATTTGTGCTTTTTTTCCTCAGTATTCTCAGTAGTATTGAGTTTTAATCCAGGATCTGAGGCACTGTCCAAGATGCCTGTCTTTATAACCAGGAAAGAGAAGAATGATGCCTTATCTAAATCATTTCCTGCAAAACGATCCATGTCGTCAACTGAGTGGCTGATTGTGCTCAGGCCCTCAACACTTGATGGACAGGCAGCACAGACTGACGCTGTCCCACTAGGTATGGCTGTAGCTAGACGTTTTGGCAATTTTAAAGCTGCATTCTGGCCCCATGAGGAGGTCTTGGGTTCTCCCTCTTCCTCTAGGCTGTTGTTTTAGATGAGGGAACAAAAATATCCATTGAGGAATACCAGTGACCTGCCAGAAACACTGTGGTGCTGTTCCTTGAGAACTCTGTTGCAAAATGTTTAATGCTTCTTAAATGAAAGATATCTGGGACTTAGGGCTGCCAGAGCAATCTTAACTAATGCTCTTGCACAGTACTACAAAACAGGTGGCAAGTTCATTTCCTGAAAGCTTTATCCATGCCTGGGCTGGCTCAAAGGAAAAGTAGATCCCAAAAAGACAAGTTTTAAGAATGAATCCACCTACATATATCATGATGGTTGGGACAGAAAAAGAACCCTTAGCCCCCACAATATTGCTTCCATTGGTTTCACCACCTAAGTGCTTTTAATGGAGGATCACAGATAATGCATGAAACCTGCATCACAGTTTGAGATCATTTACATTATAAATGGATGTGGAAGAGAAAGTACAGTTGACATGATGTTTGCCACATCATAGAAATAATTTCACTTGATAGTCCACCAGGGCTGTGCTTGTCTGGAGCTGTGAGTAATACAAGGAGGGCAGGAGAAAAAGCCGGTCTGAATTTGGGAGCACGCTGTATCATATAACCAAGAAAAAGAAAACCAGAAAGAGTGATGTTGGAAACACCAACAAATGTTCTTGCAATACAATTAGATCGAAAACATGATTGCAGTGATATTGCACACAGTTTTCAAAAATTGGAGTACTAATGAGCTTTTACTGGAAAATAGTGGCTCATTTTTCTTTTTCATTTACAAGTTCTATTTTTTTATTTTAAAGAGAATAAAACAAAACAAAACATAATAAAACAAATCGTAACAGAACAATGCAAGTGACTCAGGATTTCAAAACAGACAGCAGAAAATCAACAATGGCTACCATAATGTCTCTCATTTCCTTCAAAATAGCTGTCCATACCATCACACACAACAAAATCAAACAAAGCAAACAGAACAAGACCAATCAAAGCAAAAGAATGAAACATTACAGGACTTCACAACAAGGTAACAGGAAATCAACAATAGTTACCACAGTGTCTCTTGTTTTCTTCAAATAGCTGTCCATACCATCAGATATAATAAAGTCAAATGAAGCAAAACAGAATAAAACCAATCAAAACAAAAGAATGAAAATATTATAGGGCTTCAAAACAAGTTGATAAGAAATCAACAATGAAAACCACAATACAAGCTGTTTTGTTCAAAATAGCTGCCCATATCATCAGACATAATAAAATCTAACAAAACAAGACAGAATAAAACCAAGCCTAGCAAAATTATGAAAACAACAAAAGAATTCAAAAGAATAAATAAGAAATTAATGGTGATTACCACCTTCCCTTTTTAGGTATTTCCTCCCCTATTACTTTCATAATATCTATTGTGCTTTTTGGATTCCACTAACTCCTTCAGTATGCTAGGGAGATAACTCAGTGTTCACCCATGTGAGCCCAAACCATGTCACCCATGAACATGATCTCCAGTTGCATCCATTTACCTACAAGAGCCTCAAGATTATCCTACTTTTTAACTAGGTCGCTTTCCATTGTATGAAAATACTGCAGTTCATGGGCAAGTTACCCTTGCTTTTTTTCTGGTCTGTTGTCACAAGGAACAATTGTTTTCTCTCTTTTGATTTTGCAGGCTATGAATTTCCTTTCAAGTTAAATGTGTTTCTTGTATGCAATATATTGATGGATCTTGTTTCTTGATCCACTCTCCCTGTGTTTCTTTTTATTGATGACTTGAAGCCATCTGCATTAATGGTTGCAACCAGCATACATTGGTTTATCTTTGCCATGCTATCCTCCTGTTGTTGGCTCTCCACTTTTCCCCTTCATTCAATTGTTTGTCCTGTTTGGTGATCCTACTCTGCTGCTGTACCTGGAACTATGGTCATCTTTATCTCTCTATCTCTCTCTGGAATATCCTTCAGCACTCTCTGTAGGATTGGTTTGGTGGTCATGAATTCCTTAAGTTGTTCTTTATCAAGGAAGTATGCTATTTTCCATCAATTTTGAAAGATAGTTTTGCAGAATACATCAATCTGGGTTGGAAATTGTTTTCTTTCAGGATTTGAAAAAATTTACTCCAATGTCTTCTTGACTTGATGGTTTGTGTTGATAAGTCTGCCATGATTGTGATTGGTTTTCCTTTATAAGTGATCTGTTTCTTTTCTCTAACAGCTTTTAATAATCTGTTCTTGTGATGAATTTGTGGGATCTTGACTATTATATGTCTGGGTAGATTTTGGTTATGGCTAGTTGGAGTTCTGTATACCTTGCTTATCTGTATGCCAGATCCTTTTCCCATGTTTAGAATGTTTTCAGCTATTACTTTTGTAAATAGTCTTTTTATGTCATTTGTGTTGACCCCTGCTTTTTCACTGATACCTATCATCTTAAATTAGTTTTCTTTGCATCATCTTGCAGCCATTGAATTGTTATTTCCTTGTTATTTTTGAGATCTTTCCTTTCACAATCACTAGATGCAATTCTGTCTTCAAAGCCTAAAAGTCTATCTTCAGTCTCTTTCAAGTGGTTTTGTCAGCTTTCAAAAAACTTTAATTTCCTGGATATCTCTTTGAATCTGTTTCATGCATTGTAATTCCATCATATATTGTTCATTGAAGGTTTCCATCATTTTCTTATGTTCCTCTTTTTTATCTATGTCTTCTTGAGATATGCTCAGCAATTCTTTCATTGTTTGTGATTTCTTCTTTTACCTGAGACATTATTTCTGATCTGTTTACTTTTACAGTCTCATGCAGTTGTTTCTTTACTTACTATATTCCCAGATATTACAGATGTGTGACTTCCATTTTTTAAAAATTTTATTTAAAGAGAAAAAACAAAACAGAATAAAGGGAAGCAACAATACAGAGTTCCAAGGAAAAAAGGAAAAGAACAATAACGAAAAATCCTAAGAAATTATTACTTGACAAATTACATACTGACTTCTTGGAAATAGTTGTTCACATTACAAAGTTAAAACATGTAAAGTAGACATTCAAACAGTGAGACTGTTAACAGTTCTGCTCCACGATCTGACAAAAACAGTAATATGGTCATCCATCTTACCCACTCAAATATACATGCAATTATATCAAAAGGGTAAAATTAAACACAACAAAACAGAACAAAGCAGATCACAAGAAAGCAATGTAAGAGACATAAATTTCAAAACTAGACAATCAGAGATATTCACCCTCCATCACATTGACTCGTGTTTTCTTCCAAATAGTTGTCCATATTGTCACATACAGGGAATTCCCATAAAACAACATAGTATGGAATTAATCTGAGCAGGATGAGGAGGGCATTTCAGGTCTTCAAGACCAGACAATAGGGAAGCCAAGAATGGCTGTCATAGTATCTCTCATTCTCCTCAAAACAGCTGCCCATACCTTAATGCGTGTTGAACTTAAACAAGACAAAGCAAGCTAAAATCACTTTGAACAAAAAGTGATAGTGTTGCTGTATTTCACATCATGACATTATGGAATCAGCACTGGGTATTGTAGTGTCTCTTTTTCTTCAAAGTAGTTGTTCATTTCAACATGTGTTATATAGTTGGTTCTTGTAAACTGTTTATAAGCTCTACACATGCATGAGTCTCTACATGGATATCTATCCTTTCTGTATTAGAGGTAAAAACAAAACATAGCAAGATAAAACAAAACAATTCTGAGAAAAGCATGAGGCAAAAAAGTCACATAAAACCGCAATACTAGGTGATCTACAATGGTTACCATGATGTCTCAGCAATATATAACAACATTAATAAAAATGAAGCATTTGAGACACTATAAGACTTCAAAAGCAAGTATAATCAAACCAGAGTGGGTAACTTAGTGAATCTTGTCATCTTCAGGGTAGTTGCCTATACTCTTAGACTTGATGCTATCAATCCTAACAGATTTAAATAAAATCAGTCAATACAAAGTAGCAATCTAACAAACCAGATTCAAATAAGATCAGTCATAATAAGACAGTATAAGTTATAAAGAGCTTCAGATTAAGTTGATAGGAAAATTAGGGGTGATTACCATAATATGTCCTCTTATTTTTTGGAGAGCTGACCTTGTCCTTGAGTCTAGTGTAAGTAGACAAACTGCAACAGCACATAATCCATCCAAGCAGAGTGGTGAGAATAATGTAAATTCTAAATCTTGTTACCCATTTAACAATATCCTCTGCCTCTCTTTTTTAGACAATTCCTCCCATTTCACTCCCATGAGGTGCACTGCTTGTTTTGGGTCCCACTGCCTCCCTATATAGAGCATCTCAGTGGACCCTATCTCCTGATCTACTCTGCCTGTGTTTCTCTCTGTTAATATTTCAAGGCCCTCTATACTAGAGATTATAGCCAATCTTCTCTGCCTCATTTCTGCTATTCTGTTTTTCTGCCATTGGTTGTCTATTTTTCTGTTCCACCCCACTGTCTACCCCGTTCACTGAGGCCTCTGTGCCACTGTTCCTGAAATGCTCGTATTCTTGTTCTCTCTCTCTAAAATGTCCTTCAGTATTTTTTGTAGGATTGGATTGGTGGTCACAAATTCTCCCAGTTCCTCTTTGTCATGGAAGCATCTTGTTTCTCCATTAATTTCTAGAGAGAGTTTTGCAGGATATATCAATCTGGGCTGGAGATTGTTCTCCTTCAGGGCTTGAATTACTTCACTCCAAGGTCTTCGTGACCTGATGGTTTGTGTAGAGAAGTCTGCCGTGATTTTGATGCGTTTTCCTTTATAGGTGATCTGTTTCTTTTCTCTGATGGCTTTTAATATTCTCTTCTTATATTGAATTTCTGGGATCTTCATTATTATGTGTCTGGGTGTAGCTCTGTTTGGGTTGTAGGTGGCTGGAGTTCTGTATGCTTCATACTTCTGCATATCATTTCTTTTTTCTATGCTTGGGAAATTTTCTTTAATAATTTCTGTGAATAGCCTTTGTAATTCCTCTGGTTTGATTCCTGCTTCTTCATTCACATACTTTATTCTTAAGTTATAGATCCTCT